>JBBMOC010000047.1:1709853-1829132 GCA_037975185.1 Centropyge bicolor
CACACACACACACACACACACACACACACACACACACACACACACACACACACACACACACACACACACACACACACACACACACACACACACACACACCAGAGTGTAATTTCCTGGAGGTGCCTACTAATTCATTTGACTTTCTGGAGCAGCATGACCCCAATACACTGCATAGACTTCTGCTCCTTCTCTGTCTCTAACACGCACCCACACACTCCCTGTCTCTCAAACACACTACACGCACTCGCACAGCCTCGCTTTCTCTTTCCTTATCTGGTCGCTTGCTCTTAGCAATCAGCCTGCCGTCCATCAGTAATAATGTAGGCATTTAATAAAGCCGGCGCTACAATGGAATAAATAATGTTCCAGAGGAGATAAGCCCACCAGCAGCCAGGCGTCTGCAGCTGAGAGCAGACGGGGCAACAGCTCAGTAACTGGGCAAGCATAGAGCTAGAACAAATAGATAGGGCACCTCTTGGGGTGCCGTGGTACTTGTGTTCAATAGGTAACGTGGATGACATCAAATTTGAATAACATTACCATGGATACAAAGAATGAGGATGAGTCTCAGTGGCAGTTTCTCCTAATAACTAAACTAGACTGTTGGGAGCATGAGTAATATTTTCTAATGATGGGAGCCAGTAATTTGAAAAATTCCAAATTGTCATTGTCATTGTCAATAACTATCTTATGCACATCGGCACCTGTACTTTCTGGTCACCCAAGTTAAGTATTTTGAATGCAAGTAGTAAAGATTTAAGTATTTTCCGTCGCCCCCAATGATTGAATGATCAACTTATTTACAATCAATATAAATCAGACCGCATTCCGATCCAAAGCAACATTTGTGACCTTTAAGCCAGACATATATCATAAATAAAAATTTTCACTGTTGTAGTAAAAAGGCCCATAAAAGACGAAGCACATGAGAAGAGAAGGAGGAAATAACTAGCATGTTTTGCAGACAGATTTACAGTGACCTCTCAGGTGCAACCCTGCATATTTACAAAAGCTTGGAATATCCTGGAGAACACACACACACATAATCACACATACACTGATATTTCTAACAAATACATTTAAAAGGGGTGGAAAGACCACGGGAAAAACACATATAGGCAAATCATCCAGGAACAGACACACACACTGAAAACACGGGAAGATAAGAAAAAGTTCAGCACCATATCACACACCAGTGAGTTAAAACCAGGTGCATTTCCCCAGAGATAAGCAGTCACTCAAACTTAAACCACAATCATGCATTCACCCACTACCTGCCACACACACACAAAACGTAAAGATTTCATATCTGTGTACCACTCACAAGCACTTTTAGTTCTCCCACGTGTGTGTGTGTGTTAGCAGACATGCCAGTTTCCATTTTGTGATGCAGAAGACTTTCTGTCAAATGTCGCCTGTCTACCTGCAAATGACATAGACTGACTGTGTACAGTGTTAAGTACTAGACAGTAAAAGAGTTAGAAAGAGAAGAATTGAAAGAACCTGAAGCTACAGAGGATGAAACGGCAGTGTGGGGGACTGCAAAATAACTCTACAAAGGATGTGTGTGTGTGTGTGAGAAAGAGAGAGAGAGAGAGGCAGAGACAGGGGGAGAGAAATGGCAGTCTCGGTCATAAATCTGCCCCCAGCCAATCTAATTGGCCATAACCATACATCACTCCACGCCACTCCGCCGCTATTAACCATGAACCTGGGCCTCTCTGTCACTTGTGCAATATAAATAACCTGCTGCACCGTCCCATGGGATGGTTTCAAAGGGACAAATCGGGTTAAAGAGCAGCAAATTGCATGTTGCGGTGTTACAGTAAAAACTGCATTACAGATTCGGTCGAATTTCCTGAAAACGATCGCGTTATGATCTGACCTTTGAGCACGCGTTTTTGATTGTGGGGGGGTTTTGTTTTGGCAGTTACATCATGTTCAAGTGGTGGGCAATAGAGGTGGCTGACAAATTGAATTACGACCGACTCACGGTGGACACGGCCCTCTGATGCACATATGGATGATGAATAATCCACAGCCCATTGAGCGCCTGGCTGCAGACGCCATGGTCGCAGAGGCCTGCTGATCCACACCATGAAACGGGTCTTACCAGAGGTGATGTTATAATAATGATAAATAATAACAACACACGTCTCCTCACTGACATGGACTGAAACCTCCCTGCTCTCATCATGTACATGTTCCCTCTTTATTTTTTAGCAAACACTCATTTTCACTGTGACTTGAAATAAGTGCAGGCAGAGGAGTGTCAACAATTACATAAAAAAAAGGTTCAAGAGACTATGAGAGCCAACATTTAATTCCTGTGGATTGATAAAATGGTGCAGGGTCCTTTTGCTACTGTGAAAGTTAGAAATACTTTGCCATATATATTCAAATCACAAGAGACAGGAAGTCATGAAACTGTATTAAGAGAGAGATGCTCATAGGGGGTTCAGAATGAAGCACCAATGATGATCACAGATAGAGATTAACCTATTAACAATTTACAGAGTCCACCAGTGGGATCTCCCAGATAGTGTCTCCCTTAGGTTTCTGATGAGGGGTCGATTCATTAAGGTAAGACCTTCCTCTATGTTTCTACATAAGCGCAAGTAAATCCTAATTCTGAAGCTTTCCCTTCTGTGACCACACACACAAATGGTGCAATAAGAAGCAAATCATCTGGAGCGATTCACACAAATTCTGCACTAACCATCTGCACCCAATGCACCACATGGTGTCTGAGTTGACATCTAAAAATAAGGTGAGTCCCTGAAGAGATGAGCTCATCAAAGGCCAACAGCATAGCCGAAAAAAAAAAGACGAGGTTGCATGCCGGCGGGCGAGGTGGACCGATCGCTTGTGTATACGTTCGCACGTGTGGCTGTGGTGACACTGAAACCTCTTAGAATTAAGTGACAGCTGCAAAGGATCAGGAGGCCACAGAATAAGAAATTAAATCCCAAAGCTGGAGAGCAGGGGAAGGGTAACACTGGCAAGAGAAGCTTGAAAAATAGGGGCTGTGACACCGACACAGCTCCACTTCACTATCCACAGATCTCGCTGCATGTGTGTCATGAATATGTTTGTCTGTTAAAAAGAACAAACTAAGAAATAAAATCTCTTACATCCATGTGAAAAAAACATCATCTAGGGGTTGTATTTGATGCTTTTTTGAACTTTTTACACTTGGATTTGAATATTTAGAATGAGTGAATGGATGACAGGGGAATGAGATTTAGGTCTTTTCGATGTAAAGAAATTGTGATATGAAAAAATTCCCAGCATGTTACATAAAAATAACAACAAATACATTAATCAAAGTTGTGTTTATTTATTTTCTATTTAAGTAAAAATGTTCTGAACATCTAACAGATATTTTACATCACACTGTGAAATGGGAGGTGCAACATAATTATGCACCATGTTCACCAAATGTGATTCCTGAACTGGGAACCACAGTGTTTTTGCATAAGTGTGTGTGGTTTTCTTTAGCTAGCCCTCAGTCTTGGTACAGTCATACGGTTTCCACCACTGTGCAAACTGCAGGACTTTTTTCCTCTGATCATCGAAGTTCTCTCTGATAAACTTTCGCCAACGTCGCGGCTCCAAGTCCATCATGCCTCCAACCACTTCCTGTGAGGGAAAGAGGGATTGATTGTGTTGAAATATTGTTGTAACTTGGATGACTTTGCTGCATAGTCCCACAGGTAAAATAAAGTTTTAAAATTCCTAATGAGAGTGACTTTACAAAAAGGAGGAACACATAATGATGCACCAAATATAACCGCATTAATGCACACACTGACCTTGCCAAAATAATGGGGGAACTTCTGCTCATTTTCAATGACATGAGCAAACCCTCCCTGGAGTCCAAAGTCAACAGCAAAGTAGGGCAGACCTCGAGGAACCTAAGACAGATATTTATCCCCAAAGGGAAATTACAGTTACAGTAACAATTACAGAGGCAATAAAGAGACAATGAGCAACAATTAACAAGAATGAAAGAAAGGAGATGACACAGGAAACAAGTAAGGCAAGTCAGAGGGAGGGAAATGAGAGGATGGGTAAGGAAAAGCAAAGAATATATTATTGTAATAAGAAAAGAGAGCGTACAGCTTGGCGGATATCTTTTGAAGAGAGGTCCACGACCTTCTTGTTCATGGCCCATTCCTCATCACACTCCATGATAGCTTTCTGAAGGCACACAGAAACTGTTGTATTAGCACCCTTCTAGGGACATTCACACATGTGTTTAAGCATTACACTCATCCCGTCCCTACAAATATTTCTTTGCAGTGTAAAAATGAATCAGAGTGATGACAGTCAAAACACACACAGACCTTAAAGTATATGGGAGCCATGTCGCCCAGCTCTCGGGGGAGTGGGATACACTCTAGGACCATGTGTTGTCTTCTGCGTGGGTTCATGTGTGTTTCCATGAAAACGCAGTCCAGCTCCTGGGACTCAAACATACGCACCAAGGTACGCCGGAACAGCTGAGGACAGCAAAGCAGCACAGCAGTAAATTAAACTTTAATCATTCTTGTGGTAGTAAATATTGAAAAGCAGCAATTTGTTCTGATTATATCAACCACTGCTATAAACTGACAGACACAGAAGTTGTCACTTTAGCCTGGACTGAGCACTAATTGGCTAACCTGCATTTCAGACCAGACATCTTCGTCCAATCCGGTGGCACAGCAGTGATGATGGAGAGGACAGATGAGACAGTGGCCCTCTGCCATTGACACACCAGCAGGAAGACTCAGGTACACCTGGACACAAGGTCGCAAACTGATCAGCCTTTTAATCTATTTGTTAACTAACAGAATTTTAAATAGCAACAAATTAAATAATCAATTCATCAAGTTATCTTTTTAAAAAATGTAAACAATTTGTAGTTCACTTATTCTATGATTGTAAACTGAATATATCTGAGTTTTGGGATGTTGGTCTGACAAAAAAAGGACACTTCCAGACGCCTTTGAGGTATGATGACATTTCCTAACACTGTCTAACAATTAATTAATTGTGAAATAATCAACAGATTCATCGACTGTAAAACCAATCGTTGCTGCAGCCCCATTTCAGGAGAAAAATCTGCAAAGCAACATATTTGAGAGGCATGAACCAGTGAATGCATTTACAACGTAAACAATAAATGGATTATAAAAAAATGACTGACAAACTTAAACAACTCAAGATTTTAGCATAAGTTCCCTTGCTCTATCTCAAACCAGGCAGCATTCACAGTCCCTTACCTTGCTCCCTATTGCCACAATGAGGTGCTTCTGGAGCTCTTGGCTGCTGAAGCAGTGCTGGCATTTCTCCATGGAGGCAGCCAGCCTCCTACTCTCCCCGATGGCATGGTTCCTCATCCTTTCCTCCTCCCTCCCCTCGCCCTCCCGCTGCGCTGCGCCCGACACAAACATGTCATCCAGCGTGTAGTTGTCACCGTCTGTCTTCCCCATCATCTGGAGAGTGTAGTGGAGTAGACGGAGAGGAGACGTGGGAGTAGAAGAGAGAAATGGTGAGCAGTGTTTGACAGGAGTGTGATCATTCTGGGCCAAATCTGGGAAACATGCTACAGTATAAATAATCAGGCTCGGAGCTTGAGTCAATACTGTTTGTGGTGCATTTAGGAAAATTAGGGATACGTTTTAATGATGAGACTAAATGTAGCTTTCACTTTTCATTTCAGGCTGAACATGAAAAAGACTCGATACTGGAATGTCTTAAAACAGGAAAGAAAGTCATGGCAATCCTTTCAAAACTGCTGTCCTCAAAAACTGGCTGGGAGCTTCACTAATTGGTGTATGTAGGCACTGACGCAATATTACCGTCTGTGCCGTTTCGATGCCATATTCTGTGTGTGTGTGTGTGTGTGTGAGATGTGCTTGCGCTGCCCTGTATGTAAGCTGGTCTGTGCGTGTTAACAGTGTGAGGCAAGACGCCGAGTATCGACTCTGGTGTTTCTACGTCTGAGTCTTGTCACCATGGCAACCGGGCAACAGGTTGGAACGTGTGTGTGTGTGTGTGAGAGAGAGAGAGCAAGAGGCAAGCATGGCTGAAGTGTGTGTGCATGACTTGCTGTGTAGGAGTGAGTGAGAGTGAAAATTGGATTAGTTTAGTGACAGTGTGGGAGGGAATGTGTGTGTGTGTGTGTGTGTGTGTATGTGTGTGTGTGTGTGTGTGTGAGTGCATGTGTGTAGGAGTGAGTGTGTGCAAAGGACTGTACCTAAGTGTGCAGTAGAGTTTTATTTTCTTTTACACACACACACACACACACACACACACACATACACATATACATTTCTGTCACTTCAGAGGACATTACATTGACTTACATTCATTTCCTGGAGACTTACTCTAACCATAACCACTACTTCCTGCTTCTTTGCACAACATATTGCATTATCTTGCACATCACCTCTACTCTGCATTATTACTCATAGGATCGGTGTATGTTGTTTTTGCACTGTGTGTTGTTTAACATGTTATGTGTTGTGCTGTGTTGTGCTGTTTTAACTGTAGCTGCGCCAACAAAAGAATTTTCCAATTTGGGACAAATGAAGTACATCTATCTATCTATCAATCCATCTGTCTATCTACTTGCCTAACACTAACCCTAACCTTAAGCTAACCCTCACTTTAACCCAAGCCTAGTCTTAATGACTGACCCAAGTCTTCCCCCGAAATTTTAATGATTAACGTTATGAAGACTTGTGTAGGTGAGTCGCCACAATGTGACTGTGTAAACAAACTCATGTCCTCACAACATGAGTAATAAACATCCACACATAAATACCATCACATGTACACTCACACTTACATGAAGACTAATTAAGCATAATTAGGTAGTAATAAATCAATGGTGTCAACCTTCAGGTTCACTGCTGGGATTGTGTTTTAACATAAGTCTTAACATAAGCTCATGAGAAATTGATATATATGTTGATGCAATCTGAATTATAGATTGTGATTTCAGCCAGTAGCAGGAGAGAGGAAGGGATTAACATATGTCTGCCACACTACTCATGTTTTATTGACAAATACACCACGTTAAATCTCCAGACAAAGCTAGTCTGCTATCTGAACACACTCTGTCTCTGACCAATGGATAAAACTGGTATTTATAGAAGCCTTGCCATGGTAACTGTAGATGTATTTTTAGTGTCACTCTTTGTAGGTGCAGAGCGTGTGCGTGTGTGTGTGTGTGTGTGTGTGTGTGTGTGTGTGTGTGTATTTTTATACGCATGCATGTGTAATGAATATATGAGTGAGTGAGTGAGTGAGTGAGTGAATGAGAGTGTGTGTGTGTGTGTGTGTGTGTGAGCAAGTGAGCGCAGAGAAGAAGGAAAAGAAGAACAGAGCTATTTTTTTAATTAATAAATATTTTTAGATATTTCTGCGTTTTTTTGTATCTATTGCCAAGGCAACTCCTCCGTCCCTTTGTTTATTAATGCTTCCTTTTCATATACACACACATACACACCTGTCAGTAGGAATTGTACTCTACTTGTTGTCACATTCCCACTTACACAGAGAGAAGACGTAAACAAGAAGAAAGGAACGAGACAAAATGTGTCTCGGCTCATGGAAAAGTGCAGTCTGTAAAACTGCTGATAGACTGACAGGCGCACCACAAACTGCCAGTACCCATCTGCTGCTGTACGCCTATTTCAAGCACACAGTGGAGGACAGAGAGTGGAAGGGAGCAACAGGGAGTTGCAAGAGTAGTAGTGGAGAGGAATGAGTAACGACACAGAGCCAAATGCATACGAGTCTGACCGAACAAATCCTGAAGGTTTATCTGTTCGTATCACTGCAGTGAGGATGGATGATCCATAGGCTAAGTACAAGTACTTACATTTATGTACTTGCCAATGCAGAGTATCAATGCGACTTAATTATACCATTACAGTTTGGCACTTTTTGCTTCATATGTCCTTCAATGAGGGCCAATGTACTGAGTAAGCTTCTGTTATTTTTGCCATCTGTGGGTTGTCTTTGGACATTTTTTCTCGCTTCTCCAGAGTTTACTGCAAATTTGGTTGTTGCAGTTTCCCAGTGCTAGCACTAGCAAACTCTGAATTCTGTGTTGTTTTAATTCCTAATTCGTTTCATCAAATCTCTTGCATTAAAGGAGCTACTTTTAGCCCCAGCAAAACCTGACGAAAGCCGGTGTGCAAACCAACTTACCAATCTAAATGGGTTTTCTTACTTTTGTTTGTTGTTTTTTGTAGCAGCATTGATTTATTATTCTCAACACGAGTAAATAGCTGCGTCCACAATAAATTGAACATTTCTTTTCTTTTCGCTTTGTAAGATGAAGAAGCTGCCACAGTGTCAAGTACACGTAAATCTCTGACTAACTCTGAGGTGGCGTCCAAACTGACTGGTCAGAAAAGAAACAAACAGAGAAGAAGGTGGGAATACAGCAGCATAGAAAGAAAATATGGAAACCCACAAGGGCCAGAGCAATGTAATCTAGTGTGCTATAGAGGAATACCAGATGTGCTTTGAGGATTAAAAATTAAGAAAAATGTAATAAAAAGCATTTTAACAATCAAACGGCTTCCATTTTGTAAATTAAATGAATGCAATATGGCTGCTTTGATTTCGTTTGATTATAGTTAAATGTCATTAGCAAACCATCTCTGAGCCCAGTATTGTAGTTTAATGCTGGAAACTTGTGAGAACACCAGCTCTTAAATTGCCAGATTGTGAAAAACTTTGCCCTTGTATCACCAGGCTGGAAAAGGCCAGGTTGTTTTTTCTCTAGAGTTAACTGTTAATGACTAAAATGTAACTTGTGGAGTTTTTTACCTCTGGTAGCTCTACAGAGGCATTTTTAAAAGAGTGGGTCCCACTCATATAAAATCAAAGCAGGTTTTAAACTTTGATTAAAAAATAGCATTGCAAGTGTTTCATGTGGAAGGATATGCATTGATCATGATTGTTAGACACAATGTGACACATTTTTGTTCATTTAGTTGAATCCCTGGTCACACTGTTCATTCTTGTAATAGTGATCAACATCCTGAGTTGCCCTTGTTGCCAAGCTGCGTTTGTTGTAACTTTTCCTTACCTTGGCAGCCATGCGAGAGTAGAGAGCATTCTGATCCTGTGCCGAGCTCATCTTCTCCCTCCTCACCATCTCCTTCAGACCCACATTATCATCGTCCTGGAAGTAGCGCACACGCTGCCCGTCAACATGAGTCTCAATCTGAAAACAGAGAGGGAGAGGAATGTAAAAATGTTGCAAAGAGGAAAAAACACTCAAACTTGATTGTTGCTTGTAAAAAAAAAATCCATTGAAATCACATCATTCACAAGGGGGAATGAGAAAGTGAGAGACAAATGACAGTGAGAGAGAAGAGAGAGGTAGAAGAAGATGAGACTGGGAAAAACAGAGAGGCAGACCTGAGACAGAGTGCGAGACATTGATCACATGGGAATCATGCAGACAGTAAAGGAGACCAGGCCACTTTATACATTTATAATAACCATAAACAGAGAACGGACTGGAGAGCTTTGTTTACATTACACACGTTTCAGCTCAGGGTCAGGTGGACTCCCTGCTCTCATTACTCATAACTTCTCATCTGATCCCCCTTTTCTAAATACCTCTGTCTTCTAGTTGCAACAGTGTGCCAGATCCCCTCTGTCCTAAATTGAGGCTTTCTGGTGCAGTTTAAGTACATTTTCATGGTTTCAAATTCCTTTGAAGAAAACTTTCCTCCCACTTCATTTGTTTTTGTTTTTTTAACTCTTCCCTCTCTTTACCGGTTTCTTTTTCCGTCGTCCTCCATGGGGCTCCTGAGGACCAGAGGGGGCATTGACTGGCCAGGCCCGACCTGATTGGTCTGTTCTGAACAGCAGGACTTCCTGGTCTTCACTGGAGCGACCTGCGACCTAAAAAACCAAAACACAGCCACATCGTTTTCATTTTTTTGTGTTTGTATAGCAATGCACAAGATTGACAGAGTTCCCACACAGTTGAAATATTCTTATGTTGTCACCTTTGGTATTTAACAGATACTCAAGTGAATAAAGAGGATAATATCGCAATAATAATGCTTGATGATGCAAAACATCCAAAACAGGGTTATATTTGGTTCAAAGGATGTAATATTATTATGTTCACATTCTTCCCAATTACTCAATTTTCTTTATGTGTATGATCACCTATTTAGATTAAAGTTGTTCTTTGAAGAGAAACCTATTTGAAAAGTTAAAGAAAGCAGATGACCTGCTTTCTGTTCAAAAATTTCTGTTGTTGGCTTCAGTGGCAATCTAGCGTTCAAGACGGGTCCATGTATTTCAAGGATCAAAAAGTTTGCTTACTATGAGGAGCTGGACACACTGGAACTTAAGTACTTTGCTGATGGCTGTCAATCAGATTGATTATATTCAGAAGAAAAAACAGCCTTATGTAACCGGAGCCAGTGTCTGATTCGACAGCCTATACAAGACCGAAGTTGACCTGACAGGTAGAGACGGGCAGTCAAGAAACAAGAACAAGGTGGAAACAGCAGAGAGGATGGGAGACAGTCACAAGAAAGTGAACTGGACTGTCAGAAATAAAATGACGGAAGAGAATATTTCCTCTGCTCCAGTCGACACAGTTCAGCTCAAGGTTCCACATGCAGTGAGAACACTAAATCAGAGACAGGCAGGCAACAAAAGTCAAAACACTGAACAGTGAGGACAAGCCAAAAGTCTTCCAGAACAAGACAGATTGGAAGTATTTCAAATGAGTGCAAATCAACAGCACTTCATCTCTAGGAGGGCTGAAGTAGCTCTCAGCTGATAAGTGCACCAAAACCTAAGAATTATGACATTTTCTCTGAGACGTTACTGAGGATTTCAATTTGGACAGGACGGCCTTAGTGGGGATGAATCCAGCCTAACTTGCAAATGATAATACTCAGGTTATATAAATAATCACAGCCTGCTTTCAATGTGTTTGCTAAGTTGTCTGGAGTGTGTTCATGTCGGAAATAGGCTGCAGATTATTTGTGCATGCGTGTGAAGCCAGAAACAGCAGAGCCAAAGAGGGGAGATAAAGCAGTGCCGAAGTGTCAGGGCGCTGCCATTGCTCTCTGTTAATTGCCTGTGCTACACACTCAGACAGAGTGGCACGCATAATCTGCCTACCCTCTCAATCTGTCTCTTTCTCATTCTCTCACAAGTATAAACATGGGGGTCACACTCTGAATGACCCACGGCAGAAGAGACATTTGTTTCCCATTAAGGTCCGCTAAAACGCCAAACAGGAGCAGCTTCCACGCACACGGCAAGACGTAAAAGCCGAGCAGCAAAGAGACTTCAAACAAACAAATTCCTTTTAAAAGCAGTCGGACATAACAGCGGAGAATTCAGTTTCATCTGTAGACGAGTGTGTGTGAGAGGCGCTCTACTTCCCTGCGCAGTGAGAGAGATGGATGCTTCCATAGCCTGCTGTGTATGTGTGTGTGTGTGTGTGTGTGTATGTATATGTGTGGGAAGTTTATAAAAGATATAACCTTGAGTGATTGGATTAGCATTTAGACTATGGGAGAGGGGGGAAAAAGCAGCTAACAGATAAGTCTGAGACAGTAAAAGTAGTGTGTGTGTGTGTGTGTGTGTGTGTGTGTGTGTGGTTAAGTGCTGTGTGTGAATCTTTGTATCTATCTATTCCTGTGTTTGTATGTATTTACATCTGAGTCAAATTTGAGAGTGAATATACATACATTATATTTGTTATATAATTATATTTTAAATTTGGGACCGTGTGTCTGGATCTGGGAATTTATGTGATTATACATGTGAAAATCTGCAGTGTGTTTTGGTGAAAAGTGTATCTGTGTGTGTGTGTTGATATATATTAAATCTGAGGGAAATGGCACAGTGTAGATAGGAGCACAGGGGAAAACTGCTCTCCGAAAACAGTATTTAGATAGGAAAGAGAAAAATGGGATTGAGAAAATTTATTTCAAAGAAGCAAAAAAAAGTTCTCGATTTTCTTCCATCTTATCTAAACTGTCTTATCATGTTTTCCTTTTTGGGGGGGAAAGTAGGAGGTGCTCTCTGTCTTGTTACCCCAGTTAAACCTGCTAAATCTAATACAAACTAATCCAGTCTAACACAACAGCCCAACTTAATGAAGGTTATAATGTTCAGTTTTTGTTGATACTGCTAATACTAATATATTGTCCAAACTTAGAGACACTATATATATTTACAGACCTGCTTTGGTTTAGCTGCTTCTTGTAGCTTCTTCTGGGCAGCGTGCCTCTCCTTGGCTTTCTGTGCTGCATCCAGCTGTGATTTCAACTTCTCCACCATGGCCTGAAACACACACATACATAAAGAAAAATGCTTTTAAAAAATGGTTGTACATTAAGATTTAATGATAAAACATACAGTCAGTATTGGTCAGTCAATATTTCTGTGTACAGGTTTTTTGGTAACAGGCAAGGTAAAGAAATTTTGCTTTCCTGTTTCAAAAAAGACTTAAAGCCAACAAACTTAAAGTCTGACAGATTGGAAGGTTGATATTAAAAGCTGTTATTTGATTATCATATGCAGTAAATATATGATGTTGCACATGTTGGCAGACACATAGGAACTGCAGTATGTGAATGTTTTATAGGAGGCATTTTGATATATAGCTTGATAGTTTTTCTCGATTAGTCTTTTTTGACAATCGTCATATAAAAATGTTTTGAGGCTGAACACTGTAAAAGAGAAACACTACAGAGGACTGAGGAAAAAAAACCCATCTGTGTCAAACACATACAGAACCTCTCTGGCCATTCTGCTGTGACAGTCATCAGTACCTTCATGTACAAGGCATAAAAGGCAAGTGCATGACCACTAAAGGCACTTTAAAAAACACGCATGCACGCAAAGTGGTTTGGGAATACTGGTTTGATTGATTTGTCATGTAGGGAGATGGTGGATGTCAGGTAGATAACAAAATAAGTGTGAGTTTATGTGTGTGTATACATAAGTGTGTTATAAGAGATTGCTCTTTAACACTATAAGAGATCTCAATAGCACTCTTAGCACTGACACATTAAGACAGACAAAGGGGGAGTTAAGTGCACGATAAATGAATGATATAAATTAATGTGCTGTTAAACCATCTATTTTGTTCATATGGCTGAAGCTAGTGTTACACTAAAATAGGATAAAACTCAATCTGACAGGTCCTTAATGGAGGTAGTGCAGTACATGATTTACTGTGGTTTATATCAGGAGTGAAACAGTATTTACACCCTGTAAATTTGATCTTTGATACATGTGTGATTAGTATCCTTCGTCAAACAAAGGTGATCAGTAATTAAAATATGAAAATACAGTTTTGTTCAATACAAATAAAAGATGATATTGTTTCTGGATTATGTTTGAAAATTTTACAGCCATATTATATTGTAAGACTCAAGTAGGGGTGCCCACACATTTTTCTTTGGAGGATCAAAACTGAAACTTAATGGTGAGCTACAGTCACTTATTGTTTTGTACTGTTAAGATGCAAAATGGTGCTAACATCCTACGTTACTCTGCCCGCTGAGTTCAGATTCTGAAAAATAATTCCAAAATATTCAAAGAGCATTTTTACCTCACAAAAATCAAATCTTTTTAATATATATATATTTTTGTTGTTGCTAGAAACATGTAATGGTCCAATAAAGTCCATACATTACTTTTAACGAATAGAGTGTTGCATTATGGGTCGTTTGTAGCCTTAATGTTGACAGGTTTGCGAGACATCTTTCTGGACTTGGTTACTAGATTGCTTATTATTTCTGAAGCAGTGCCTGTTATCTTATCATCAGGGTCGTCTTATATTCAGCCCAATAAGGTAATCTCCATTTTGGGTCCTTGCAACGGATGATAACAAAATGATGACTTTCTCACCGTGTTGCCCATGATCTCTGCCTTGACCAGTTTGGCGCCCAGCTTGTTCATCTCCTCCTCTGACAGCAGGGGAACCTCCTCCTCTTCCTCCTCACTTTCACTCTCACTGCTAGGGTAAACATGAAGAGGGGAGTTGAAGGGCAGAGCAAAAACCCAGAGGCAGAATGGGGAAATTACACAGTGAAGACGACCAAAAATTTCCACCACAATTTGTAACCAATTTATGACAATCTTAACAAGGCAAAGCTTTGAAATTAAATATCCAGTCGGTTCATAAGGTTTCAAAACTACATTATAAGACTAATGACACACAAACACTTCACATGATATAGTCTCATATTTTCTCCAGATTTCCCCCATAATTCACCCTCTGAACAAAAGAATCTAATGACTTAATTATTCCACCCTAATAATAGTTCTGAACCCTCTGATGGGGAGCTTATTTGTGAAGATTTCAATTTAACCATTTAGTTGTTTTCTTCTGCGCTCTCTCACAATGTTCATCTGTTATGATTCATTTGAGTCTTCGTGCCCCCCCCTCCCACAGATCATTACAGCCTTGCTTGGGAGGATCTGAACTGCAGTCTGGGAAGCATCGTTCTAGGCTATTACACTTCTCATAGCCTCATTTCATTCTGCTGCCACACTGCAGACTCATTTCATGCTGCAGGGGTTCTGGGTGCTGGTTTACCCAAACAACTTAGCTTAATGAGGCAACACGCAGAACAACTAAGAAGGCTTTACAAAGCGGTGATACTCCGACATCTGGCTTACAACAGTCCTATGTG
This sequence comes from Centropyge bicolor, assembly GCA_037975185.1. NCBI lineage: Eukaryota > Metazoa > Chordata > Actinopteri > Pomacanthidae > Centropyge > Centropyge bicolor. Next base: position 1,724,562 of record JBBMOC010000047.1, read on the forward strand.
GTGGACCGCCGTGAAAATAAGAAAACATGAACGATTAAACGCTTAATGCTTAAAAGAGATTCTGTGCCACTGAGTGCTGTTGCGGGTTCAGTATCTCTTTAAATGAAACAGAATATTCATGTGTGTTGCAGATATAGAGATGTCTGTTACTAAACATAGTGCTTTGACAGAAAGGGAGCTATTAAGACAGAAATAGTACAGATAACATATGAGTTACAGGCTCAGGGTTCAGAGGGAGTTCTTTCTGGGTTAGATCAAGACTGATGTTCAAGAGCAGATAAGAACAATTCCTGCACGTTCCTTGAAACTAATCAAATACATATGTGAAGACACTGGCGGCTTTTATGGAAGGGATTGCTGTGAAAACTGTACTGTTGTTACATCAACACATAAACATGACCTAACTCAGATTGATGCTTTTATGCATTGTGTTCCATTAGTGCGTTGTTGTGTGTGTGGCCCCATTATAAATCAAACTTGTAACATTAAAACCCAAAGCTTTTAGGCTATGTATAGATATAGAGTTGTTCAGTGCTTTGTCCTTGACTTCTATATAATGCTGAATCCCAAAAGAAGATGGGACAACAAACATTGGTCAGGATGTGACTGCATCCCTCTAAACTACAATGTGAGTGTGTCTATATGTATGTATTAGCAAATCTACTGCTGTCATGATTGTGACATCCTGTTTTAGGTGAGTGGATAATAGTGAGACTGGGAAACGGCAATAGGACTGAAAAAAAGCTTGACACCTTGATGTAGACACAGCAGCTTTATCGCCACACAGACCATCTTGAGGAGCAGTGACAGTTTTCCCAGGAACCTTCTCTTTCTCCTGCTGTGGTTTTTCCAAGCGGTCAGATTCACAAGCAGGAACGCTGCTCTTCTTCTTCCAGGCTGGAATGCTGGTGTTACGAGGACCAGAGCCTTCATCATCAGAGCTGGGTTTCAGAAAACCTGTGGATGGCCGTGCTGGAGTAGGACGATGCTGTGTCGCTGCACAAGAGAAAAAAAAATACAAAGCATGGTAAGGCTCCCAAGACTCATGGCATGTTAGACTGTGTATAACATTAAATAACTTTTTTTTCCTGATTTGTGATTTTTCTAAACTGTGACTGTAAAATGCAACTACTGCTGTCAAAGTAAAATCAAAATACTGTATCCTTTTGTAAAACCTGACTCAGGCATCTATTAGAAAAGGCCCTGACATAAACCCACCTTCACAACTGTCATCATCTTCTGTGGGTTTGAGAAAACGGCTTTTTAGTGACCCAAGAGAGGGAGAGTGTTGACTCCAGTTTTGTCCAGTTGATGATGATGATGCAACACTACCTCTTTCTCTATTTCTTTCACTATCCCTCTCTCTGTCTCTGTCCCTTTCACTATCCCTCTCTCTGTCCCTTTCATTGTCTCTCTCTCTGTCTCGTCCTCCACCCCTCTCTCTGTCTCTGTCCCTCTCTCTGTCTCTTCCTCTGTCTCTCTCTCTGTCCCTCTCTCTAAACCTGTCTCCGTCTCGACCTCTCTCTTCCTCCCTGCCTTGATAGCCTCCCCTCTCCCTCTCCTGTCCTCTTCCGGCACGGTATCGCTCTCTGTCTGTGGGGGATGAATCTCTTTCCCTTTCATCTCTTCTCCCCCAATCTCTCTCTGCCCAATCGCCCTCTTTTCTCCTCCATCTCTCTCTGGACTCATTCTCTCCTTTCCTCCACCCATCTCTTGCCGTTCTGTCTCCTTCTCCTCCTCCTCTCCTCTCTCCATACACAGCTTTTTCAGCATCTGCAAGTCTTTGCTGAAATTCTTCCATTGACTATAAAAAAGGAGAAATACAAGACATATTAAAAAACTTGAACACTTTCTCTGGGTTTGCAGTTCAGATCTTCAGATCTTCCTAAAAGTCTGAACCATCCACCTGTGGCACCTTCTTGGAGGTCATGTGGAAAATGTCCCGACAACACGTGCATGATGTATAAAGCTCAAGCTAAAAAACAGATGTCTCTTTCTTACAGCAGCAGAGGCCTATAGACATAAAATAGATTTGTTTAATAAAGTATTGCAGATGACTATAATATATTAGAGGGTTTTTGTTGTTTTGTTTGTTCTGTTGTTTGGTAATTTCCACTACAACTAATAACATTAACATTATATCAACTGAAAGCTTGTACTTTAACATGACTGATAAACCAAAGGTTCTCTGGGATTTGCACAAAAGAACATTAACACACACACCATTATGTGTGAAATACTGCACATATACAAAGATTATATTGTAAATGATAAGGTACAATGAGAGTATATAAGAGGTCTCTGCTTTACTAAAAGAAAGACAAGTGAGGTGCACTGCTGAGGCTGGCTGACTTCTCACAAATGAAAAAGAAAGCGCACACACACAGATATACACACAATGTTCTGACAGTGACAGTTTCAATGCCGTCAACTGGAGGCACAAATGCTGACACTGCTGAAAGAGACTTTACAAAGGACACTGGACGCTGTGTGTGTGTGTGATGTCAGACAGCACACAGATTAATAATAAAACAAGATATCTAGACACATATTCCTCCCACAGTAGTGCGTGTGCATGTTGGTGCATATCCTTGACGTCAGTGTGCATTTACTGTGACATTTACTGAATCAATATTACATCCAAATCTCCATTTGCAATAAACAAAATATTATGCAATGTCCTCATCACTTTGGTGGCGAATGTGTGAGCGCTGCCAGTGTGCCATCAGTTCTTACTCCGTATCTTTCAGCCACCACATCATTGAGGCTGCGCTGCTCCCTCTCTGCCTGCTCCTTCATCCTCTGGTAGCTCTTCCTCAGCCAGCTCAGACCTCCATCATTCACTACTGGGCCTACAGGGATGGAGGGAGAAAAACACTTACAAAGAAGCACATCCAAAAGCTTCAGTGAGCCAGTAATATCGTTCACATGGTCAATTACATACGCCTCTCAGGTCAAGCTTATAAAATGATACAAATTCATATAATTTTAATGAGCTGCCACTTCACTAAGGAGATATACTGTACATACCAGACAGTTCCATCATCATCATATAATTAAAACCAAGCTGATGAGTAAAAGAGTGAAATCAAAAGAAATGAAGAAAAAAGAGACAGAAGTTCTTGACCATATCTAGTTGATGTTGCTTGTTGCGGAAAGCTGTAAAAGGAATCAAATCCAGAATACAAATTCCACAAAAAAGTTGAATCACATGCTGTTGAATAAGAAAGAGGAGATGCAGATCAAGAGGAAACCTCAAGAGAGGAGTCAGGGAAGAGAAACCAAGGTCAGGATAAAGGAGGGTGAAAAAAAGATTAGAGGAAAATTAGTCTTTAAATCCACAGGGAATAAATGTTCTTTCAAAAGCAACAGTTCACACAACTTCCCAGAGAGATAAAACACGACAAGGTCATGGCCAAGGTCAACACTGAGAATTTGATTCAGTGTTTTTGAGAACAGCAACTGTTGCTTTACATTGTCGTGAACAAAAAACTGCAGAAAAATTAATAAAGAAAATTGTTAAAAGACAAGTTTTATCATGTCGTAGTTATTATACACAAATCTAACATTTTACACCTGCCAGGAGACGGGTTAGCTTTGACCAGAGATGATAAGAGGGCATTTTTTTCCAGACTGGTGTTAATGTGGACAGTGTATAAAATATGAGCCTATTTTGCTCAACAAAAAAACATTACAATGTCTGAATCTATTCAGCTGTCATCAAACACAGAGCTTGCATTTGAATTGCAACACTTCAAGCATATCATAGATGCATATCATCTTTTCAAAATGATCCTGGGCCTGTGTTTAAAATGTGCAAATATCCACAAACATGCACCAGTCTGTATTGCCTGCCACCCCAAAATTATAGCACAAGATGGGATAAACAATCTAGCAGTTTGAAGGGGGAAAGCAAGCAATGTGTGTGCGTGTGATGTTTGCATCAGCTTATTCTGCCTTGCTGTTAGAATAAGGCTTACAACAGAGAGGCCAAACCAACTCTAGAGGGAACTGTACTGAACTGTGTAGAGATAAGAGACACATGCACACATACCTGCATTTGCTTGTCAGCTTATCACAGCTTACTCCCTGTCTGTCTCTCTCCTTCCCTAAACCCCTGACTCAGAAACTCTTCCTTGCTCTATCTGTCCTTTCATTCTTCTATCAAACCTCCATGTTGATTATTCTTTATGCATATTTGTATTCAAGGCCTCTCTGCTTACTTTTGAATTTGTCCTTCGCCCAAAAACTGTCCAACTCCGTCCCCTTCCTCTTCCCATTGGAAACAAGTAAAGCTATGCATCCCCAAATTGCAATGGCTCCCCTGTGACAGTCCTAAATCTCATTTTGAGCAGAGCTGAGACTGTCAGACAATTAGAGACACACACACAAAGTCTAAAGAGGGAAAAAGGGGGAGTAAATGAGGGATGGGGAGACAAACAGGAAGAGGGAAGAGTGTGACTCCTCTGAATTATGGATAATTACTCATTCCATTTTTTCCTTTACTAGAGGGTAATAGTGAGGCAATAGTTGGGTAACAAAAAGCACAATTCTGCAGCTGGCCTGCAATCTGGTCTACTAAGCCAACTTTGAACAGAGAAACTGAGAGCTCTGCCCCTTCTATGACTTCTGCGTTTGATTGTTGGAGGAAAAACATCAATAAATATAATCTGGAGTTAAACTTTATCCTGATCCACAAGATTTTAGAACTGATCTCTGTTATCACCTTTTGTTGCTGCAGTACCAGCCATCTCCTCTGGGGGCAGACCAGTGCCGCCATCTTTCCAGTACGGGTTGAGCTCCAGTTTGTGTAAACCAGCCTGAGGGAACCACAAACACGCACGAATACTGTCAACAGCACAACAGGGGTACAAATGATAAAAATCCAGATGAAAACACCCTGCAGTCAACAATAAGTGTGTGCACACACACACAGTATGCTGCAGTCCGAGAGAGGCCAACCTCTGTTACCTTGGTAACCACACAGTTGGTAAAATGAGAAGAGTGACTACCACAGTGTTTCCAGAAAATAGTGTGTGTATATAGTGTGCAATCCATGCATCCATGCACACTATACACAAACATGGCACTCTTACAGTTAACATGTCAGCTCTTTCTCTCCCTCTTACACAGACATGCAGGTCATTAAGATTCAAAAAACAGATACTACAATTCGGGTTCCAAAAATGTTGAGACGCTGTGAGAAGCATGACATGGAATCAGATAATTTGCAAATTCTATTTTGAGCAATGAAAGAGTGAAAGTTGTGGACTGATCCTAAAACATCTGTTTGGATCATTCCACAGGTAAACGGGTTCATTGGTAACAGGTGACAGTATCATGATTGGGTATGAAAGGTTCATCCTGGAAAGACTCAGTTGTCGGTAAACACAGTTTGTTTGCAAATGACTGAATTCTGTTTTTATTTACGTTTTAGACAACTTTTTTTAAATCAGAGTTGTCATGTGAATCTGTGGACACCATATGCATCAGAGGAATCACATGGCTGTCTATGGCCACTGACAGTGGAACAGTAGAAGGGAACTGGTCATTACAAAATTGGAGACAAAAAGCAGGAAAAGAAGCACACCTGTTCAATGGCCTGAGCCTTTGCCCTTTCTTCCTCTTTGAGTCGTTCTTTCTCAGCCCTCCTCTCTGTTGTGGACGTGGTTCTCATTGCCAGGAAGTCGAAGGTCATCCATTCATCTCTCTAGGGGACAAAGACAGACAGTGTGTGGGGTTAACCAAAATAAGAGAAAGATGTATAGATTGAGACAAAACCAATGGCCACCTAAGAGCAACTGAACAAATATTCTCTCATACACACAAAATACAAACACTTTTGAAACATTTAAACATGTGCAACTTCTCAGTAACGGACAATGGTGCCGTTAGAGAGTAAAGTTGGTTCTCAAGCAGAAAACCCCCAAAAAGAGGTGTGTTTGTGTGATCAAAACTTCTTCATTCCTCTAGATACAGTGTAACTTCTTTTTGTACATTTGACTATTTCGCTTCTTTGTCCATTTCTTTTCTTTCTCCATCGTGGCAAAATGGACTTTATGATTGGCTAAAATTGACCATTTGGAGGAAAGAAACTGTTAACCTGTCTGGTTAAGGAAGTTACCTGGGCATTCTGGGCTGGGCTGGCATTGTTCTCTGAAGGTTTGGACTCATCAGGAACCTGCCAAGCTTTAGCAGCTTGTGTCTGAGACTCAGCCTCAACCCACTCATTGCCTGAGTCCTGACAGAGAGAGAGAGAGAGAGAGAGAGGAGAAAGAAAAGGATTATGAAGGAGGGAAAGAGTACAAGAGATTATCGTATCAAAACAAAAGGATAGAAAACAAAGAGGTGTAAAGCTGAATTTTAAAAACTGCCATCCATATAAAATAAAAACTTTTGTTTAATCAAAGCCTTGTAAGAGGTTCTAAATTTAACTGTACAGCTCACTGGGAAAAGTAGACAAAATGTTCACCTTTCAAGCATAATGTTCACTGAACTATAAATCCCTATTTAGTTTAGCAGAACTGTAGTCTCCTTTAAATTCTTTTAGTTATTAACCCAATGTCACAAGATCTACTGGCACTATTCAGGCTTTCACTTGAGAGCTTGTTTAAAGGCAAATGACTTAATAACTTACCCCTGAGCTGTCACTAGAGCCATCTCCTGCTTCTGCTGTCTTCTTCTCCTTCTTGGCCTTCTTCTTCTTCTCCTTTTTCTTTTTAGCTTTCTTCTCTTTCTTCTTCTTCTTGCTCTTCACAGAGCCCTCCTACAGGGGGTTCAGATTCCATAAATTAGATCTTTTTTCATCACTAGCGTTGTTTGTTATTAAGATGGAATGTATTCATAGAATCTGTCCTCAGTCACAGGAGGCATGCAAGAATACCCATTTGTTTCTGTAATTGCAAATCACAGACATCACCTCATTATCATCAAGGCCTTCCTGTTTCTCCTGCGGATACTTGCTTCAATATAAATCATATTAGCAGTGAAGACATGAATAAAGGTTTAATACAACTGCAAAATACTGTCAAGAACAAAAATGTTCAAACTATAAACGAGGAAAACTTCTGTATGACGCTGCAGACCAGCAACACAGTCACCACTGTTTTGAGATACAGTACAGTCATGACTTGGCATATAGTTAACAGTCTATTGCAACAGAGTGATTACGCTGTACCTGGTGTCATACATTGCTAAATTCTGTCAGTGAAAACACTTTGTGTCTTACATCCTCAATCTCCTGCAGCCTCTGGTTGATCTCAGGGAGCATCCAAGTGTCTTCCCCTCTCAGCCTCTTCAGCTCCTTCTTTCTCTCTTCTTTCTCATACTTCTGCTTGGCCTGTGCAATGCCATGGAAATAAGAGGGACGATTCAAAAGAGAAAAATAAGTTAAACATTCAAGGTAAAGATACACCAGCATTTGCAATTTCAGACATGTCTAATTCCAATCCAGTTAAATTCTGATGAGAGGGTTAGGTTCACGAACAGAGACATTTTTCTCATTACAAAAAGAACAAGACATTGCCATGAAGCCCCCAATGAGAGTTATAATTGTCAAATATTTGAGCCTCTAACATACTGTCTTATCTTATGGGTGCAGAGACACTCATGAATTCTTAAGTAATTATTCAAGCTACAACGCAGAATGAATCAGACCAGCTAAAGTCTTTGCTTTGACTGGCACAGGTGAGCGAGGCAGATAATGTGTTTGCAACCTTTAGTGATCATCTACAGGAAGCATCATCTGTGTGTATCATCTGCTCTGTGTCAATCTGTGTGTCTGGACACAGTGTAAACGCCGCTGCAGGGCATACAAGATAACGCTCATTTAAATGCCTGTGTACATATGACTACAAAAACGAGGCTGTCCTAGTCTTTACACTGGGGCCGTGTATAACTGCGACCATCACATAAACCCTCAGGACTCCTATCTGTCTCAGCAGTGTTTGTCCTGTAATTGCCTGCAGTTGAACAGTATCCGCCAGTCCAGACACAGACATTATCAGCTTAATGTGAAGACACACAGGCACTGTTAGCTTTCCAACACAGAGTGAAAGATGGGAAAAGACACAAAGTTAATAATTTATATCAAGAATGAGGACAATTCGCAAAAAAGCCGCTAAACTCGTCCGTTTCTACCGTTAGCGAGACGTTAGCTGTTAGCCCACTTAGCTTGTTAGCTTCTATTTGGACGGAACAGGTAGGATTTAAACCACAACTGAAGCCAATGAAACTGACCAAAAAATACTTATGTCATTGTTTGCTACAATTTTTACAGGCTTTACCTTGTGTATAGCATCTTGGCGTGCCTGTCGTTTGCTATCCTTTCTTTCTTCGATGCTGCTCGCACTCTCAAAACTGACTCCGTGCGCCGCCATGACAGCCGTCAATGTTTTCGTTAAGTGTCGTAAAGCGCCGCCGATGACGTCAACCGGTGACGAGTGCTGCAAAAATATAATAGATAACAATAATAGATGCATATATAAATCAATGTGAAAGCAATTACGTGTTAAATGTGCATGTTTATACAATTCTACAGAAAGAATCAAACAAATATTTAGTCATACACACACGTTATTATTATTGTTATTATTATTATTATTATTATTATTATTATTATTATTATTATTATTATCATTATCACATAACATTATACTTGTATATGAAATTTGTGATGTGACCCAAAATCACAAATTTGTCCCAGAGAGCATTACAATCCGAACAACCCTTAATCGTCAATTGAAGCCAACAAAACCAGCTTTAACAGAATAAAGGGAGAAACCTAAGGAAGAGCAACAGAGGATCCTCAAGAATGGGCTTCACAGAGACCCAAATAGAAAGCACCCTATTGTCTCAAATATCACTGTAGCAGTAATATTACTTAGCTCAATTTATTAAAACAGCCCAAAGCAAAATAATTACAATTATTACATCCCTCACCAGAATTATTCTCTTTTCAATGCTGCACAATCCCACATTTCACTCGTCCATCAGGGAAGGAAAGGTAACTTTTCAGTAGAAATGTTGACTTGTGTGAGCTAATGTCTTGTAGTCTGTCACAAATCAATAGGCGACACCTGGGAGGGACATACCTTTAAATTTTAATTATCACTCCAAATGTCAAGCAACAGAACCAACAACAATACATGCACAATAACAAGGATCTCTCTCTCTCACACACACACACACACACACACACACACAGAGAGAGAGAGAGAGAGAGCAGGCTGGTTCACCTTTATTGATGAACCTTCTGTCAATAAAAGCCACCAAGCCATCTCTCGCCTCAGTGCCACAATGTGTTTGTCTGTCCCAGAGGATTAAGGAGCCACTGACCAATTACCACCCTGCACAACAAATAACCACACTACACTCCTCTGCCATCAATACCCCATTATCCCACAATTTATTCTGCCTTTAGAGCCATCTGTTAAAACTTGTAAATGGGACGCAGTGTGAACACTTGTGAGTGCAAGAAAGAGTAATGAAGTCATACTTTAGTGTTCCTACATTATACCCAGCCAAGTTGAAATACTGTATTGATAAGATAAGATAAGATAAGCCTTTATTCGTCCCACAGTGGGGAAATTCACATGTTACAGCAGCACAGGGGATAGCAGCAGTTAAATATTAAGAACAAATAACATTCTAAAAAAAGAGATATACACAAGTTCGCATTACTTATTTACACTTTTGAGTATGGATATGAAATATAAAATCTGAAATATAAAAATATATGACCAGTATAAAATATGACCAGTAAAAAATACACAATGGGCCTAAACTGAGGTAGGAAATGACAGCTTAAATACAGAATATTAATCATCAGTTGATCCAACGCTAAAATCAGCTAGTGACAACAGAAAACAGTTATCTTGATCAAATTTAATCCTAATATAACATCATGTTTTAAGTTGTGCACAAGCAATTTTTTTTTAAAATAAAGTTGTACCTTAGCAGCTTTATGGTTTAAATATATATATTTTCTGCTTTTTGAATGTCAACAAATCCCCCACAGCCTGAAACACCATGTTGGCCCTTTAACTTGAAAAGGTCAGCCACACACACACTTTACATTTTAGTTACAGCTCAGTGAATTCAGAGCAGACACTGAGGTCAAAGACTGGGAAAGAAGCAAAGTAGTAAGATAGAGATTATTCTCGGTGATGTACCAAACCGTCTATGCACTGTGGAAAATGTTGCAGAGCCCTGTTTTTTTTGTTTTTGTTTGTTTTTTACCGAAACCAGCCAGAGTATGTTTATAACCAACATCCTCCTCAAAAAGTCCAGCTTTCAGTTAGTTCCATTTATTTTCTGTAAGATTTACTGCAGCAGGATTGTTCAGGCACTCATTTTCCCAAGCAATACACCAAAATAGATAAAACAAAAACAAAATATCCACATTTAACATTTGACCATAGTTGGCTATAGAGGAAGTTCTTACCCTGTGATATGTCATGTTGGTCCATTGTCAAGAAATGATGCAAGAAGTAAGAGCACAACAAAATCGGGCATTTTGTAAAATCTTCATTTATTAAATCTCCATTTACATGTATCTGTTCATTTGACAGCTTTAATTCGATCTTTAAGCTAAATTACTATAAATTATCATTTTGCGTCAGTTTATCTTCTTCAAGTCTTTCTCTAATATAACACACCAGTTTCCCTGGTCATGGTAGCTGCTCTGCACTTTGACTCCAGCCACCTGACCACACAGCTGCTCCAGCTCCCCCTGTTGGAACACATGGTAATAGCGGTGAAAAACAGGTGCCGGGCTGTTCTCACACTCTGACTTTGGATTGGAGGTCTGAGTAGTATCTACACTTGGACTGGGTTTAGAGTTTGGGCTGTGTGTTGCATCACAACTGTCCTGACCTGATCCAGAAGACCTGCTGGAATCAAAACTTGGACTGGGATCAGGGTTACAGTCTGATGTGATTATAGACCCCAAACTACAGGCTGAGTTTCCTGAAGTCTTGTTGGACTTTTCTTTACTTTTATCCTTCTTCACACCCTCTCTTGATTCTTCCTCCCCTCGTCTTTTCCCCTCTTTCAGGTGCCAGGGAACCAGAAGGTCCTGGGTGGTGAAGGCTGTGCGGTTGGTGTGCACACTAAGTTTGCCATCAGTCACTTTACTAACATCTTGTAGGTCGTCTGCAGGCCTGCAGTTGTCTTCTAAATGTGTGCTGGTATGGATACTGGAATTCCCATGACGTTCCTGGCTGTCTTCTGCTGCAGCATTAGTGGGACTGTGTTTCTCAGGATGCTCTTTGTTCTGGTCTTTGAGGTACTTGGACCTCTGCTTGTTGTACTCCTGCTCAAAAGCCCAAACGTAGATGAGCGCTCGACCTCCAGGCTTCAAAAGTCTCACCAGCTCCCTCACAGCTGCCAGCCGACGCTCCTACAGGGTGGAAAGGGAAAACAAAAGATGATCCTTTTTTAAAGTAGCAAGGAACTGCGGAGCCCTTTTTTCTGGAATTTCCATTGGGAAGTCGTTCACAAAATTGTTTAATCGCCAGTTAAACTGATCTTGTCTCCTATCTTAAGAATAATACAACTTTCAGTGCCATTAAATATCAATCAATGTACCCAGTCCCAACAGTTTACCGGCCTATTTGAGAGCAGGAGGATTTAGGATTTGTCCCAAATTTGGATCAATGTCCCAGATGCCAAAAGAGAAGGCTTCCTGTAGTTAATAGTAAATTTCCCAAGATCCTGCAGTCTAAAAAAAGGGTCTTATGAGGCCAAGTGACTAATGAACAAGGCACTATATTGTTTTTTAGAAAGGAATGATGATCACCTCTTATTATTTATATGCATGCATGTACACAACGTACCTGTGTGGAAAAGTGGTGTATGACAGCTATAGAGATACAGGCGTCGCAGGCGGCAGTTCGCAGAGGGACGCTGAGAGCATCAGATACAAACACCTGGAAACCCCTCTGTGCACAGATTTGGATCAGTGCACTGCTACGATCACAACCAATCTGAAGAGAGACAAAACACATACACACACAAAAAAAAATCATTCTCAAACAGGAAGACATGTATAGTCAAACAGAAGTCTAATCATATACAAAGTCCAGAAAGACCATGGGTTGAATGTTGTGATGGACTCCTTATTTCTAAATTCACCCTATTGATACTATAATACAGAATCAGCAGAAACAACTCCTAATTGTTCCAGTATGAAAGCACAGAGACAGAATGGGATAACAACAAAAAACAAATCAAATGTGAGCAAAATGTAGAAGATAGTAGTGGAGGCAGCTGAAGTACAGAGAAATAGGAAAAATGCAATAGAAAAACTGAAATAAAGCAAGTGGAGAAAAGTATAGAGTAGGGAAGCTCGGAGGAAATGTAGGGGGAAGAGAAGAAAGGAGGGAGGGGATTGGATGACAGTAATGATAATTTTCAACACATTCTGTCTCTGGGAGCAATTCAATCAAGCCTCCTCCTCCCAAAAGAGACAGAGGTGATAAAAGATGTGTGAAATACCACACACATGCTCAATCTGTCACTGACATGCAGACGACAAGCTTTTTCATTTCAATTAAAACTGGGAAGGTTAACGGTGTTAATGTGCAACTGGAGACCGACTGAGGAGGAAAGAGGGAGAGAAGGCAAACAGCAAGTGCGGAGGAAAAGAAATTGAAGAAAAAAAAAAACAGCCAATTCCGACTCCGAAAGTTGCCGTGTGACCTACATGATCACGGTGTTCTCAGTAATGATTTATCACGCTTACGGTCTCAGTCAGGATAAGCTGCTTACACGCACCTCCAAATCCCAAACATGAACATCCCAGCATGCATACGTAAACAGAACATTTAGGATACTGCCATGGAAACTGAGCGAATGCAAACAATGACAGGCAGCAGAAAATCTGAGTGAGAGCAGCACAGACGATCTCATTCGCAGCTGTATTAGTGTGCTTTATTTAGCTCATTTCTAAATGACACCTAAGACAACTTGAAAACAAGCTACTAACGGATTATAGATTTCACCAAAGCTTTATGACCAGCCTAGGAGATCAATAAGTAAACAGCAGCTTCTTGCCCAAAGAAAGTGTCAAGATGCAAACCTTTGTCTTCTCCCTCACTTCACTCTGGAGCACAGAAGTCTGGCTTATACAAAACTTTAACTGGGTGCTGGAGACTTGACACAGCTCCTCCTTTTCATTTTACATTAATGGGACTGCTGAGCAACGAGGCTGAGTCTTTTTGCTGCCGGCATTTGAGGTGTTGGTGGATTTAAGGCCTGCCCTAATTGGAACTCAGTTTTTTCTATATCTCACAATAGAGACGTCATCTAAAGAAATGGTTTAAAGAGTTTTTAGCATATGCCTTCTGTCTGGGAGTGAGATGATAAAATTGAATATGAATTTCATATCTATACATTAACCATGACACTGGAGTTGGAACAAGTGTAGCTTAGTTTGACGTAACAAAAAAGAGGAAACTGCCAGGCTGAATCTCTCCAAACTGAAAACCAACACCTCTAAAGCTGACTTATATACTCATGTTGTTTGTGTATGGATTAAACAGAGAAGAAACAACAGGTTCATTAATGAGATTTAAAAAGGTGTCTCACTTAAAAAAACACATTTCCCTAAATGTTGAACTAATAACCTATTTCAACTTTTACGTGATTTACAACAAAGACATGTTTGGTTTGCTCTAAGTAACATTAAGATGGATTGCTGTTCAGCTCATCTCCATCAAACTCATTATTTGCTGTCTCTGCTGCAGCTGAATGGCAACTGCATGTGAAACAGCCCATGCAGTTATGACATGTCTCTGCACAGACTCTTGGCATTTTACACTGATGATAATCTCAAAAAGCAGTCGCAATAAAAACGGAATGGAACAGGATATTTTCCCACAGGGATCACTAAACTATCACAAAATGACACATATTATTGTAATACTCACTGCAATCACCTCTGGGTTGACACCCAGGTATTTCCCATTACCACAGCCCACATCAGCCAGCACGCTGCCGGGTGGGAGCGAGGACAGGAAGTGGCAGACGCGAGGCCAGGGGGAGTGGCGAGTGCTGCTGAAGTGGGAGGCAATGGCGTCGTACACCCGGTGCACATACTCCTCCTCCAGATGGGCTGCGTCTGCATGGCAACAGGGTAGAGAGGGGGGAGACGGGGTGGAGGTTGAGGGTGCTGAGGGAGCCCCCTGACTGTCACAGGTAGAGGGGAAGGCTGGAGAGGGTGGGAGGCGAGGGAAGGGGTTAAGAGGTGAGAGAAGGGGGGCCATTATATTCAGCTAAAATACAGATGTTGTCTAACGTCACTCAAGTAGGACTACAACTAATGATCATTTAGAATTATTGATTAATCTGTCCATTATTTATTTCACAATTAATTGATTAATAGTTTAGTCCAAAAAATGGTGAAAAATGCTCGTCACAGTTTTCCAGAGCACAAAGTGGCATTTTCAAATTGCTTCCTTTGTCCTATCAACAGTGCAAAACCTTCATTTACTATCATAAATGACAAAGAAAAAAGCAGTAAATCCTGATTAAATTTCAGAAGCTGGAACCGGGAAATGTTTGACATTTTTGTTTGAAAAATGACATGAACGATGAACTGATAATCAAAATAATTGGTGATTAATTTTCCTTTAGCTGACTAATTGATTAATCTTTGTAGCTCCACACTTGAGCAGTGGCAGTAATGTCACAGCACGTTCATGTTCTCACCACAGCGGCAGGGTTCATGTCTGATCTTTCGGAAAGTAAAGGAAGTGCGGGTGCCCCTCTTGCTCAACGTGAGATTGCTGTGGGTCCCGAGGTCAGGTGTTGCACGAGCAGGGGATTGTGGGTCGGAGGCTGGAACCATGTCAAACTTCCGAGGAGTAATCCTGAGAGGAAGTAGGAGACTGTTGTAGTAGTTGTTAACTGCCATACTCAAACTGACAATATCTAATGTGTACAGTTGTCCAGACGTGGATGTGACCAAACCCTGAGCCCACCACTGGTTTTACCCTCATGTGTGAAAGGATTAAAACGTGGAGAAAAGTCTACAGACTGAATCTATTGTTCAAAATAGAACATGAGGCCTGGAACAAGGTCGGTAAATTCAGTTTCTGTGCTGTACTATACTGGAAGAGAGGACAAAAAGACCTGTCAACTGTCAATCCACTTAAAGCTCATGTCAAGATAAAGTGAGTCCTCGCTCGGGAGACTAATCTGTCTGACACGGCCCAGCTCACCCATGTGTCCAAAGGTATCTGCTCTCTCCCTTCATCACCAGGAGGCTCCGTCCAGGCAGCACAACAGCAACAAGACGACCATCAGGGTGACGGAACTCCATCACTGTCTGTAATGAAACCCACACACAGACACATACACACATGTTAAAAATAAGAACATGTGGACATCTGATATGAACACAGAGGGCATCAGTTGCTCACCACAAAACTAGAGGATAAAACACAGCAGAAAGAAACTGTCAAACGGGTCAAACTTTGTCCATATCCCCAAGAATGCTTCATCAAACTCTCAGTCCTGCTTACTTAAATTGTCAAAGGCCTACAGCCATGTTGTTGTAGAGCTTTTTGGGTTACAACAAAATAAAATAAAATATATTATATTTCCTAGAAAAATGTGTTTTCATTTAGCAAAGTAAGAAAGTGAAAAATCTTTTTGGAGCCTTTGGAATTAATAATGAAACTCAGGCCATTTTAAATAATTCAACAGTTATGTATCAAACTCATAATTCATAGATCTTGTTCATGCAGAATTATAGTATGACCGAGCTGAACTGATGAAGATTAGATAGAACTTGTCACACTGTCATTGCACATAGTAATGAGGCAACAAAATGCAGTTTTGTGCAGAGTAATGTACATGTATAGAGACATATCAATAACAGTGAGGGCTACATGTGAATAAGTTAAAATATGAACAGTATTACAAGTATGATCAGTGAAATACCCTTAATACTATTCATATTGTGAACTGCTCATTTTGACTGTCTGGCAGCAAATGTAATCTCACAAACACTATTATCACACTACTACAAGCATCACAGTATGAAAAAACATCTTCCATTTTTCCTTTTACTTAACAGTTTTGAGTGATGTCACCCAGAAAAAGAAAAAAACACACTCTCTCAGTAACAGGCAGCAGAAGCATCTCCGCCCAGCGCTGGTGTTTGATCCTAATGTTTTCCCTTACAGCGCATAACTGCATGAGCTCTGCTGGGAAATTACATCTACACAATTTCAAACTGCATCCCTCCAACTTCTGACAGCGGGAAAATTGGATTTTGTGAAGTGTGTGTATGTGTGTGTGTGTGTGTGTGTGTGTGTGAGACAGAGAGAGAGAGAGAGAGAGAGAGAGAGAGAGAGAGTGAGAGAGAGAGAGAGAAGTGTTTGTGTATGATTGTGAGAAAGTGATGTACATGCAACACCAGCAAATGATCAGATCTTTGCCCGAGACCACAACTGAATTCTCTCCCTCACACACACACACACACACACACACACACACACACAGTTTCCATCCAACAAGTATTGGCCAATCAATGAAACCAGTGGAATGTGACTAAATCGATGTAGCTGCTGGCAGATGCAGGACGCTTTACCACAAGTTATTCATCATTTTCTCTCTCTCTCTCTCTCTCTCTCTCTCTATCTATCTCACACTCTCACAGACACACACACACACAGACACACTCATGCACGCACACTAGCCCGTTATTTCTTTGCTCTATCTTTGCAGACTAATTTTACATGTGTTTTAATCAGTGGCAGCTCTTTATTTACGAAGCACTGAAATTAATTCAGTCCATCTTAAATTAAATCAGGTGGGAGACTGAAAGTCAGATTTTATGATGCACCATATCTTTTCTGCAAGAATCACAACTGAAGTTGGATTAACTTGTTACACCCACAGATTAACAAAATGCTCAAATAAATAAGAGTGAGTCAAAATCTCCAGTCCACTGGGTTACTCATGTGTGCAAAAGCTTGTTTTTTGGCACTTCATTGTTAACGTTTTGTTGTAATCATGGTGAGTCCTCTCTTGGTGTAAAAAGCTTTGCTCCCTTTTATCATATTTACAAATACTCTTTGAAATATATAATCAGAAAACCTTACTTCTCAGACGTATTGAATTTCACCCCATTGATCTGAGTTTTGAGTTGTAAATACTAATAAGTTGATGTGAACGTGTTGAGGTATTGATGGGCATAATGTTCAAATGTGATAGCTGTGCTCAATAAATCTTTGAGAGCGTCTATTCAGCATGTGGGCGCCTTTCTTCTCCATACTACTTTATACAAAGAGCAACACTGCCCTGCGCATACATGCTGTCTGTCAGTCTGTGTGTGTGTGTGGCAGATGCTGTGACAGATGACAGCTGATTGCTAATAGAGCCTCTGCTTTTCAGACAGATGGGTGTGCATCCACAGAGACTGGACTGGCATCCCAGCACCAGGACGCAACATCTCGTCACACCTGGAATAGTCGAGGAAGCAGCAAATGGGGGAATCTGTATCTCCTCTGCTCTTCTTCGTCATCAGCAAACCATATCAGTTAAAACAGTTACAGGTCACATTGCAAGAGATTCCATTAGTCTGCTACACTAATACTAAAAGCAGTCCCTCTGAGATCAGTCCTGGCATGAGGTACCCGAAGAACCAGCCAGTCGCTGGAGCCAGTTAAAAACAAACCAGGGTTCCAGTGCAACGTAGATGGTAATTTCACGACCAGGGCTTTATAGATATACAGATACCACCTCATGTCTGAAAGAGTCAACTACATGCTGTATTAACAGTGGCCACAGTGAGCAAGAGATTATGACAGTATATATATATACAGTGTGTCAGAGAGACAGAGAAGAATGAGATGTAGATGTTCACAGTCAAATCACAAGGACAACAAATCCAAACATACTGTTGTACACTCTGATCTCTGACAGTTGTGCCTCCTGAGACAGATGAATCACACTGATCAATGAAGTGACAGTTAATCTGATTGTTGAAGTGTCTGATAACACTATAACACTGTATTTCCATTTACACCCTCCTTTTCACTTTGCATTGGTGTGTTACACTAAAATGTAAAAAACACAGAGACACATCTTTGATTTTAATAACTAATAAATGCACCTTGAGTACCACTATTTGATAGTGGCTATATAAGCTGACTGATAATTTGTGCAGTTGGGCAAATGACTGACCCACAGGTCTGTGGTGGTTATTTCTCTGGATCAGCTCAAGCCGTACTATCTGGAGAATACAGCCAGCTGGAGTATGTGAAAATGCTTAAATCACAAAAAGATGGATGACTTCTTACCTGTGCCCCCAGACTCAGTGACATGATGGTGTCCTCAAAGGCAGAGTGAGTGTCCACATGAGGAGGAATACCTGAAAACAGTCAGACCAGTCGAAATGCATCATATTTCTTTTGAATATAAATGTTTAGTTTCATCTTGTTTGTAGGACTTTTTGGTTTGGTTTCTGATGGACCCACTGAACCTTTTGTGATGTGTGAAACTCAATAATGAATTTGACTTCATGTGCTTGAGCTTGAAAAACAAGCATCACGAATTTCAGGCCTGAAAGATTTGCCAGTACTGTAAATCTATTAATAAACATCCAACAGGAACCAAAGACTTTGATCATCTCTCATTGATACATGTTGGAAATGTTCTGCTGCCACCTTGTGGTACAAGTCAAGAGAACTTACATATGTGCACGTTTCTTGTGGGGGAAAATTGAAAAGTTCACCTCAGTGGTTTTATATATATATATAAAACATCTGTATATATGTAATATGGCACTGAATAGGTATGGAACCCCTCCTGGGTGAAAACAATGATATTTCTCTGATTTATTCATGAGTGTGAACAACTGAATTATTTTCATTTTCTCCACATGTAGTCACTAATATTTGCATAGGATTAATGATGACCTGTATCTGAGTTTAATCATCTTCATTTCTCAGAGGCTGTATGTAAGAAGGGAGGTCATTAGAAACATGACTGAAGTAACTCACCCTGTCCAGACTCATACTGGTTAACAGTCAGCTGGTCTGGCATGATGTTGATGTGTTTGTTCTTCACACTCCGCTCCAGAACAGGTAGACACTCCTGAGGAATACCTGGATACACACACACGCGCACAGATACACACAAAAGCTCATCACTGTTACATTTACAGTATGTAGTTTTTGTCTCCACTCTATGTGACAAGATACATCTCGTCTCCTGTCAGATTGTTGGCATCAGTTGAATGTATTGCATTGTTATGTAAATCTACTGTATTGTACTATGATCTGGCTTTAAAACACATGCCCCGTGTGAGGCTCGAACTCACGACCTTCAGATTATGAGACTGACGCGCTGCCTACTGCGCCAACGAGGCTGGACAAACTGTGCTTGAGAGGGGGAGTAGTCACAGTGACTTAATTTTCTGACAAGGCGCCAATAAGGCAGTGGGAGCTCTTGTTGTCACATAGTGGAAGGTGAGCAATAACCATTCAATCTGACACTTCATTCTGGACCTCGGAAACAACCCTTGAGAAAATCTTTCCACAATGTCCATGTGGTGGCCTTTTCAAACTCCTCATTCATGTCAGTGTGCATGTGGCAGTCAGTTTGGTCAGTGGTGACTGTGTGTGCATGGATGAATGTGAGGTATGGTGTCAGAGATTTAGGCTGGATAGTGTAAAATAAACAAAGTTGAGCATAAGAGATGCTGGACTGAGAGCAGCTCTAGGACTAGGACTGACACAGATGCACAAGCAATACTGAAACACAGCTGAATGAATATCAGTATATTTGTTAGATTTCCACATACAAGATACATTTTAACAAGCAAATGCCCGAACATTAGTCTCAGGTCAGATTGCTTGATTTTTGGTGTCAGTTGTATCTATTACATTGTTATGTAAATCTACTGCATTGTGTTGTGATCTGGCTTTAAAACACATGCCCCGTGTGAGGCTCGAACTCACGACCTTCAGATTATGAGACTGACGCGCTGCCTACTGCGCCAACGAGGCCTGACAGGCTGTCCAGTGTGACTGAGAGGGGCATACGTCACTGTTCATAATCTAAGCATTTTAATCAGAGTGCAACATGTTAATGTACACTGAACAAAACAATAAAAGCAACAATTTTGTTTTTGCTCCCATTTTTCCTGAGCTGAACTCAAAGATCTAAGACTTTTTCTATGTACACAAATTTCTCTCAAATATTAGTAGTAATATTAGTAAGCTTACCTGCAGCTAACGGCTTGTCCTTGTCCACGTTGTTGTTGTCGTAGCGAAATTCAAAGCCATAATGTTTTACTCTTCTGTGCTTCAGAGCTTTTTGAGCTAAAACACATTAGAATGAAATTAGTAAATAAGGATACAAACTTAAAGATATTCATTCATAATTAAAGACTGTCATCTAATATCAGTGTATCTGTACACAATTTTACATTCACAATTATTAAACATTTTCAACATTTAGCTGAAATTAGCCCCACCTTTAGCAGCTGCAACATTAGTGAAGCTTACACATGAATGCATCTCTAATTATAATCTAGCAAAATCATATATGTTACTCTGAAATGGAATACTTTTACTTCTGGTACTTCAAGTACATTTTGATAAGTAGGTTTTTATGACAGAGTATTCTTACGGTATTCTCTGCGGTATTTCTGCTTTTGGTTCATGACTACATTTCGGGGTCAACATTACCAGAAGTTCAACACAGCAACTCAATCAGATACAGACAGACAAGACACATTATGTAGCCTCTCACCAGTGGCATCATCATGAGTAGACGACCAGTCAACTGCAGAAAGCAGCAGAGCCTCTTCCTCTGGAGACACAAAATCTTCCACCAAAACTAATCCCTCTGGCAAAGGAACGGACGCCTCCTCTTCACAGGTTACTGCATACACACATAAACAGCGCATACAATAAAAGGATCTCTCTACTACAAAAATATGTTTCTTATAAAACACAATTTCCGGTATATGAAGCACACAAACAAATCAAATGGCTTGGTTATCTATTAACCAACTTACTGTTAAAATGTAGGATAAACAATGCTTCAGTTGACTATACTATTGCTTGTGTCTGTGGGTGACAATGTTTCAGGCAAGTACCTGAGTCGACGTAACTGAGGTAGAGTGTGACGCTGTTCTCTCCACATTGCAGCTTTTCACCACTGAGGTGCATGTGTGCTTTCTGAGCACACTCTTCAGATCTGGAAAGAGAAGGACAATAACAGCAGCGTGAATTTGAAACCAAAATCTTCCAAAGAGGCCGTAAACGTTTAAAGTCCTGTCCATGTATCACCCGTACCTGTATGTGACAAAAGCGTAGGGCTTGTGAGGGTGCATGACGAGCGTCTCCAGCTCCCCAATCTGTGTCAGGGCTGCAGATAGCTCCTCTCGACTAACGCCGTTCCCCAGGCCGCCGTTGGCCACCACCAAACTCTGCAGAGGAGACAGAGGCACACTAGTTGATTTTAAATAGACCAGTTTGATTAAACATTGGAAAGATTACCTCCAAAAAACAGGCTGAAGGTCTGAAGCAGTGGCACCATCACAGTTTGATATATCACATAGCAATCCTACAGTAACAGAATGAATCACTTGGTCACCTGCTGAACATCTTACAGCCGACACACAGCTTAGTTTTTATCTTAATATTTCTATGTTTTGTCTTCAGTTTTATTCTCCAGTCCTGGAGTTTTTCCATGTTAACTGTATCTTTACAGTTAAAACTGAAGACAAGTAAACATAAACTACACTAACTCGTCCTAAAACTAACAGATACATGCACAAACTTACACCAAGTTCATTTTCAAATCTCTTCATTTTTTTGAGATTCCTATATAGACTTTGCCTTTTAAGGACATGTCAATCATTATATTTAATGTGTCTTTGAATCCAACAAACCAAAATAAATTCCTTGTGTGCGTACGACTAAGCTCTTAAAACTGATCCAGGCTTGTGTTATGAGACACATGCTGTCACAACATAATCATTTCAAGTTTAGAAATTTAATTCATATTGTAGGATAGTTAATGAGTGAGACAGCGAAAGTAACACCTTAAATTGACCTAACTAGCTATCAGCTGACAGACTGCCTTCTATAATAAGCCGGTACAAAACTAGCATGAGCTGAAATCAAACGTTAATAATTTTGCCAGTACATGTCAGAAGAAGTGGAAGCAGGTTCATGTTAGCTAACCGGCTCTGTCCCTGTTTATAAAGTCTGTTTTTCTGTTACCTTGGTTGGCTGCGATGTTGTACTGATGCCTTCATGTTTCAACAAAGTATGACTGGCTTTTATTTGTTTTCGAAGAACTTTCTTTTCCTCTTTACTCCTCCTGACGGCCTTCACGTTGTTTTCAGCATTAGGATCCATGGTCCGTCGTTTTCTTTTGTCCGGATGAAACAAGCTATAAACACCGATAGTTCCGGAAGCAAAGTTCCTTTGATTTAATAGCAGTCTGAAGTCACTCTGTGGATTTGATATGTGGTCATAACATGTTTTAAATTATTCTGATTGCATGTTTTTGTTTTGTAGAAAAATGACAGTTTCCTTGTGAAAACTGGGATTACAATTACATGCATTGTGCACTTCGGTGTGTTTCTTATTCTCAGTGTCCAAGTTCGATGATCATCACATTTAAAACTCAGATGAGCTGATAATGAATAATGGATGTGTAAGTAGACCCTAGTGACGATAACATGCCAGGACTGTGTGTCAGTCATCTGTCCCCTGGCAACCCAAAATTGTTTATTACAACTGAACTAACGACAATTTTCACACAGGACAACACAGCATCATATCTGCCTTACAGACATCACATGAATAAAATAATTCATCAAGATTTCACCATAGAGTGAGTAAATTGAGACTATAGGTAATCAAATTTACATAATTAACATAACAAATAACGTTGCCAACCTAAAAAAAAAAGGACCCCTCTCCTCAAATTAAGTAGAATTCACAGGAAAATCTGTGCATTATCCGTGAATCATGATATGGATTAAATCCTAATCCTAAAATTATTTTTGTCACTCAGTCTAGCACAATTGTTATACTTTTTTTTTAATCTTTCAATGAGTAATACTGCTATTTATTGCCTAGTGTATAGTATCCCAGCAGGAACATTTCTCCACTGTGGTATAATCTATAGTATCAAGCTAACGATAGGCGGATTCCTCTCATTCTCTTTGTGTGAGCAGTTCTTCTCTTCTCTCTTCTGAACCACCCATCTCTCGCTTGGTATCCAAGCTTTACTGCCATCCAGTGTTTTGCCCCGTGGCTCCATTATATAGGACCTAAACCCTCATGTCAAATCCATGCTGCATGCCTTCCTAATCTCCCTACAAAAGACAGACAAAAATGCTCCAGGGATCATTCTATAGGCCCTGCTAACTTGATACTAAGGGATAAAAATGTAAGCATACAGGGGGTCTATCCTGGGCAGAGTGTTTGCCATTCCATCTCCATCCATTTCATTCATCCATCATCAGACTCCACTCAAATTCTGGCAACTGAGGATAATCTTGCATTACCCGAATGAGAAGGTATTATCGCAGTGGCCTAGTAGGCTTACTTCTTACGTGTCCTTTTCAACAAAACACAACACACTACATATCAGAACAGATGCTGATCAGATACAAGCAGTCATTCGTGTTCAGGCATGTTGCTAAATTGCAATTGATGTGTATTGTTTTTTCGTCGGTGCAGAGCTTGCCCTGGTTGCTGCTCTCTGTCCGCTCAAATCCTGCGTATGAATTCCTCCACAGACAGATTAATGATACTGCAGCCCCTCTGGCTGGACGTCTTTGCATGTGTTTGTGTGCATGCAACCTTTGTGCATGTGTGTGTACCAGTGTGTGTGCGCATTAATACAGGGGCGTGTTGTGTAATGAAGCCCTCACCTGTCCTCAACCATCTCAGTAATTACTGGGCCAGGCTGAGCTGCTGGCCAGTGGGAACCCTTCGTCGTCTTAACAGCACTCTCTGTTTAGTCTACAAAACAACAGCTGGTCAGACAGTAGACCATGACTACCCTCTCCTCCATCCTGGTTTTCATGTCCAATAAAATCACTTTCTTTTTTCAGCATTGGATGATACCCAGAGACATCAGTCGGGTTAATTTAATGGTAAATGAATCAGAGCCGGTGCAAGCAAGGGTTAAAAGTTTTGCCCCAATTTCTTCGCATTCAAAATGCAAATATTTTCATCCAGCACACTTTGTGTCAGTCATGTAAAATGTTATCACAGTTATATTGAAACATTAGTAATATGAGTTGATTTAATCGGTTCTGATTGCATTTTATTGTATTTTTTGTCCAATGTCTGTTGGTCAATTTTGATTCATTACCCTGATTCAACTTGATTTGAACTTTGTTTGTTCCTGGATGTCTAGTTAGTAGTTGAAAAAATAATTTCACCACCAGGTGCATTTTGTGGCAAATATGTCACATGATCTTACTCAGCACACAAAGCAGTTACTTGCACTTGAAATAGTTGTTTTTTTTCTGAGCACTGAAAAGACTTCTCATTCAAGTTGGCATAGAAGTTGAGATTCAAAGTTAATGTTTGACCTTGAAAACAGCAGTTGATAAAACAATCCCACCACAAAGTCCACTTAATAGCTGATGAATGACATGCTAAATGATGGTCATATCACCTTATCAAAAGCTGGGCCTTGTAGTCACATGTTTCTCAACTGTAAACAAACAAAAATATTGTACCTAATCTTATAAATAGAATTTTCACATATTTAAGAGTTGGTCAGCCATTCATGCACTTGTAAACAATGAAAGGAAGAAGTGTCAACGCTCTGCCAAGTAGAAATGTCACTTTAAGGTTATGAAAGAGAGATTAGCAAGGTATTTGCCTTGCCAGCGCTCAAGGGCAGCTTCACCTTACACATCAGCCAAGCTCAGTAAAAGCAGTGTAAAGGTGAGAACTAGAGTGGAACCACTTGTGTACCCTGAGGCATGCCATCATCCTTTGAAACGCAGAGCTGTTACCCAGAGGCCACACTCCTGTTGCTGGCATCTTTGTATCCTAATTAGCCGGAGACTGCATGACGGAGATGGACAGATAAAGAAACCAGATCCTGCTTTTTAAAATAGTGATTCTGATCTCTACCTCTCTCTAGGGAGTACGTGTAAGCAGATACCCAAATTGCTCTTGGAGAAAGATGAGTCATAAAAAAAAACTGAAGTGCTGAACCAGCCAGGTAAAAGAGCAGAAACATATCAGCCAAAACTGCACAGGGTTTTATCCATGGACATAATGAAGAAAAGGTGAAATAAATAACAAATATATATGCATATATATTTCTGAAATCTGCAAGAAGTTTTAAAGACACACATACATATATGCACTGATTCTTAGATAATGATGATTATGTGAAGGGCCGACTGATTTCAAAAGTAAATATTATATTCAACCAGAGCAATGCAAATGTTTTCATGGTACAAAAATCTGTGCAGGAAAAGGTTTGTTTTGCATTACATAGATATCAGAGAGTAAAACGGCATATTCACTGACTAAGAAGCAGCTAATAGGGATATAAGATAATGTTACTAGCAGAGGTCTTTGGCAAGAGATCTGATGTTTAAACACAATATTTCAACTGGTCAAAATATTAATAGGGCTGAGCTGTGTGTTTTGGGGATCCATCTGGTGTGCATTTCATGTCTCTGTCAGGATGACAGTCAGCTGAGATGAATTCCTGTCTCTCCTCCAATCACTGCTGCTATAGTGGAAAAGATTTTAGACACTTTAAATGAGCAGAGCTGTGGGCTAAATATTTTTTCAGTGCCAGCTATTTGTAGACTTGTGCAGGTTAAACAAGGACCACTTTGTGTTTATTGAATATTGAGACAATGTTTTCCTGAATAAAATGTTCTGTACACTTATTACAGATAATACAGAACCTATTGTCTATTAAGCATTCAAAATACAGCATATGTATAATAACTCCATCTGTATATCTTCAGTGTTAATATGCAAATATATGGTAATTAATGACTTTTTGAAATACTTATTATCATAGAAATACCAGATTGAGAGCTTTCAAACTACAGGAATAGTTCAACATTAGATGTTAGATGTTTACACTTTTGCACAGACTGAACAAGATATAGACATTTAATTAGATAATTGGCAGGAGGATTTTGTTACCTTTGGACAGAGGCAGGGTAGATGTTTCCCTTTGCTCCCAGTGTGTATGCTAAGGAAAGCTAATCGTCTCTTGGCACTAGCTTAATATTCACTGCAGAGGCATAGTGTTAAGTCACTGCCTATCAAAACAGGTCTTATTGACCCTTGAATGACCCCCTACATAATAATAGATATAGAGTATATATATGCTTTGCTGCATATATGCTATCTTTATAGCAATGAGCTAATTGTCTGGCCTCGACATATTTAATTTACATGCATAAGAGTTTTAGGTCACTGCCAATTTAAAGGACTTTTATTGACCTTTGAATGACTAAATGGGAATCGAATCTGTTTATGATTTCACAGCAGCACTGTAGGCTCCGCTAAGGGTGTGTTGGTCGTAAACAAAAGTTTTTGTAGAGCGATATTATTGATGATTTGATTTGTCGACAGTGATTTTCATAAATTATTTTTTTATTTTTATTTTTATTTTTTATTTTGCCATAGCATTCACAACTGGCAACCATGAAACTGTCACCAAACCAGCTTTCACTTGATAATCAACAGTAGTCTCACTGCATTCACATATCGGCATGTATACACACACACACACACACACACATAGTGTCCCAGAATGTGTGGAATGGTGTCTCTGAGGCCTTGTTGACACCCCTCTGTCTCTCCACTGATTTAGAGGGTAACCCTGCCAGCACTTTCCTATCTTGAACACACACAGCCAGCTGTCAGAGCGGGCCGTCGTCCACCCTGCACAGAGATGCCTGCACACCTCAGCCTGCTTTATTCAATCAACCCAGTGCTGGATCTCCGTGACAATGGGAATCCCTGGGTCAAATAGCTATTGGTCTGACGCTGGCAGGGCAGCGGGGTGATAAAATGGCAGCCGTTTTGATCTGTTAATTCCTCTGGGAATGACCTTGGAATCCTGTGATGGAAAGGTTTATGGGAGCCGTGCTCAAACACACTTTGTCCCACTGTGACCCCCTCCACGAGTGCGGGAGAAGGTGTGTGTGTCAAGGGGGTTTAACATTAGTTCAGAGATAACGCCGTTGTAAGCAGCTGTCAAGTGTTAGATGAACTGAGAGGTTCGCTGTGGCGAGCTGTCAAAATCCTTTTCTTAGCGCCAGCATAACATAGAGGAGGAAGAATGTAAAAGTACAATGGGCGTACGCGACAACAAAAGAGAGATAAAACTACCACTTAAAATGAACATCTATTTAAAGCAAGACTTTTGGCATATGCACTTGTGGATTCTGCTACCTTTGGACAGAGCCAGGCTAGGTTTCCCCTTGAATGCTGACAACCAGCTGCTGGCTTTCACTTCATATTTACTGGACAGATATGAAAGTAGCATCAGTGTCATCTAACTCTCAGAAAGCACAGCAGACAAGCATATTTCCCAACATGTCATATTTATTTCTTTATTGGTATAAGTTTGATATAAACTTTGGAATGTTGTTAAAAAGCTTTAGATTTTCCAAAATGAGAGCTATAAAAAACATACTTTTCCCAATGGTGCTTGCACTTGTATTGGTGCCTCTTTGCCTATTATCCTGTCTCCACTTCACTGCAGGCAGCAGAATCTAATTTAGCCCGAGCTGCCTGTGTCTGCTGATCCATCAGTTGAGAGAAGCTGATGTAGAAAGGATGCCAGCCACTAGATGTGACCCTACACAATGACCTACACATCCTTTTATTGTCCTTCATGACTGGCAGTTGTCATCCGGCAGCCAGGAGGAATATTGAAAGTAATTGAAGTGGTACTTATTAAAGTACTTGAATAACTATGGGAAGAGGTAACATTTCCTGACAGCATGATGAATAGTAGCATTAGGTGGGTTTAAATCTACATGCCTCACATGTTGCATTTTGGAGAGCTTGCTCCAATTCTTCTTTTCCCCTGTGCATAGCATCTACCCAGATACTGAGTGATGCTGTTACAGTTTCCTATATCCATCAGAAGATGTGAGTATTGTGTTTGGAACAACTGTAATCCACCTAGTATCTGCAATAATGTTTTATAAATAACCCTGTTGTGTGTGTTGGTGTGTGTCTGTGACAGAGAGAGACTCTGTATGGTTACAAATGGGAAACACTCCAGTGGACCAGATTGTGGAAAATCACACACTCTATTGGTTGTTTAGTTGGTGTGTGACATCAGTCTGTGTGTATGTGAAACGAGGGCGGTCCGCTGAGGATGACTACTTTAGGAGCAGGCCCTGCCCCTGGCGACCACAGAACGCTGAACGTGGGTGAGCAGATCAGCTGCTCATAGATGCTACAGAGGAGAAGTGACACAACAGAGAAGTTTCCAGAGGTCAAGTGAAAGAAACGCCACACTAGTGGACCACATAAAAACATCCACTGTCTCCTCTCCTTGCTGTTACGGAGCTCACCAACAAAAGAGGAAAGGTAACAACTCACTGACTGCATCTGATTTTGTGTTACTAGCCTGAATAATGTTATTGTTGGCAGAATCCATTGAAAACTTTTTTTAAAATCAAATCTGCATTAAGAAATAAAAAAAAAAATGTGCTCAAAGCATTTAAGTAATGCAAAGTACAAAAATATGTTTTCATCCATTTACCCTACAGTTCTTTCAATCATGATCATGTGTGTATTAGTGTATTACTATGTGTGCTGTTTGGGTGTGTGCATCCTGTCCTGTCTGTGTATATGAGGGGATTTTGTGACTCCTTTCCCTGTTGAGTGATGGTAACTGTGAACAGACAGGCATGAGAAGTGGCTGATCCTTGTAATCTATCATAACAGAGGCGATATACATGCACACACATACACAGCACATGTGCCACTGAAGACACACACACACATACATGCACTTATATTTATAAATGCCATTTTATTCGCCTTGGTCATACCCATATTTGTACGTCTCTCAGGTCCAGAGTCCAAAAAGGAGCCACCACCTTTTTTAAAAACATTTAACACATCTGCATCCTTCCTCCTCGTCTCCTCCTCTCCTTGGCGGCAGCTCCCTCTGCTTCTCAGCAACCCCCCCCTCCAGCCACCATGGACCACTCGGTGAAGGAGCTGTTCCTCAACTTCATGATCGTCTTAATCACTGTGCTGCTGATGTGGCTGCTGGTGAAAACTTACCAGGACTGAACCACGGAGCGACAAGGGAGAGGAGATGAACGAGAGGCCGAGGAGATGGGGAGATACTCGCAGAAGGAAGCCAGCAGGGTTACTCCAGGACTTTGCTGCTGATTGATTCTTGTTCAGACACAGTGTTTACATCTTTTCATTCTTGTAGTCTACGCTCACTGGTCTGGTCCAGAGCTCTAGTATTCCAGTGAGGTCAAAAACCATGCCACAGCCAGATGAGCTGAATGTCAATGACAGATGGGTCCAGGGTCTGTATTTATATTCAAATGCTTTTTGAATGTGGCCCTGGCTTTCTGGCAAGAGCCAAAGGGGAACTCATGGTAGAGATGGGAGGGTGATTAAAATAAACGAAAAGGGGTTTGAGGCTATATTTTTTCACAGTGCAAACCTTTAAAGCGAGCACTAGGAAACACTGTAATGTCACTATAAACAGTATCCCATGTCACTGTGTCGTTCATGTGATACATTGAACCATGCTGTCATGTTGTTTGTTCTCTTTTTACTAAGTGATGGATGCAGATAGAAGAAGAAGATATCAACACAAATAATGAAGCAGTATGTTTATGTTCATTTCTTGCCATTAAACAGTCATTTGTCAGTTCATTTGTTGGATTCTTCCTCTTTGTAATTACACAAACCTATTGTGCATTCATGATTCACACCATGAAGCCCACATTTTTCTCTCCTAATTTCTTAAACTTGAAGCTATTGTGTTCGTTGAAGCTGCAGCGTTTCTCTATAGCAGACAGGTAAAGTTGTACATATCTCCAAACAAGCAGTTACTGGAGATACTCAGGTGTTCTAGCTATTGGTCACATGTAGAGTTGCTGTATGTACAGTATCACAAGAGGAGAAACAGCGCATGCGTGGATACGTGAAAGTCTGAAGCAGAATAAAGGCAAGTAGTTTAAAGTGAAAATCCACTATTTTACAGTTTTGTCAATATTGCAGTTGAGTTTTAGTATAATGTAAGATATATATGAACAGGTCTCCATCAGCTAGAAAAAAGAGCTAAGTAAGAAAAAAGACCCAATGACATTATATGACAGACCTACATATCAGACCTTTTTCGATACCATTTTCTGAATATATTACAAAATAATGTGTGTTTTGTAATCTGTGCTATCAAATAAAGCACATTTGAGTGAAACAGTAATTTATCTCATGCATGTCTTTCTGGCAAAGTAAACATAGTATAGAGATTTATGAGATGTTTTGTGTGATGTTTCCAGAACAAAATAATTTGATCAGTTCAGGTTATAAAATCCACAAAATACAGGAAAAGGACATTCTTCCTGAAGGCTGTACGTGTTACATAACAAAGTCTTCTTTCCTATATTCTAGCTGGAGGAGAGCTGCCAAATTCACAGATACTGAATGAGTTCTTCTTTGGGTGAATTCTCCTTTTAAAGCACACTAATCAGAAACAAAGATTCAGGTACTAAAATAGGATTTCCAAAATAGTCTTCTTCTCAGTAGGGTTCCTCCATGGGAGGGACCACATTTTGATTGACACAAGAAAGATCCTATGACAGCAGGTGCATAACACATACAAAGTTAAATAAAAAAATAAATTAATCATTTGGCTCGGGTGCTCTTGTGTTATGATGAGCTGTGAGTGATGCGGTGTTAGTTGTAATTCTCTCTTGAGGTGTCAGTCTGTCCGTCATGCACAGAGGAGACTCATGGGTGCTTGTTTACATTAGTGACACATGTAACACGCATGTATATCTGCTCACATGTCTTCATGAGTGTGTGTCACGGCTTGTCGCCCCATGGGTCTCTGTATCTGTTAAAGCTGATGAGCTGGCAGTGGAACTCAGTGAGCGCTCTGGGCATGGGAGCCACTTCCTCCCACTGACTTCTCCCACTGTGGTACACCTGCACAGGCCACAAGGAAACACACAGATCTTAAGATGATCAATACAGCAAAGAATAAGTGAGCAAACTTTAACTAACTAAACTAAAATTAACTAGTTGAGCAGGTCTGCATCTCAACCACACCTCTGACAACCTGTCTAATGATCTGGTTAATCTATCCACTTGTCTTGTCCCACCATCCCTTCCCCATTCATTCATTCATCCATATACATTCCCACCTCTTCCATGCATTTAACCATCCATGTTCACACATGTTTCTCCTCTCATCTCGCCCTTTCTCCCCTCTATTTTTCTATCCTGTGCATAATTCTCCCATCTCTCCCTATTACCTGGGCTCCTCTTTTAATCTCCTTTCTCACATCCATCCATTGTCCTTGTTGATGCATTGTTTGTATCAATAAAGCTTTACACACACTATATTGTTGCTGCCTGGTCTTTGATAGTCAATCAGTAGCTTGAAGAAACCAACATGGAAATACTATTAATAATACGCAGTGCATATAACATACTGTACATATGTGCACATAGAGATAAACTGGCATATGGCTAACATTTTAAAACTGACAGGGAGCTTGACAAAAATAGTTGCACTTCAAGGTGGAGCGAATTAATATCTGATGTCGATTTACATTTTAAAATACCCTATATTGCAACTTGTGTCTCTGGCAGTGGGAAAATTTTGATTTCTATGGTTAGCTACTGATCACTTCTTCCAGGCGTCTTGAATGCAAATTTTGCCATTACAAATCCCTCCAACATATCAGATGGCTTCTACCTTCAGCTAAAAAAAACAAGCATGACTTAGAGAACCTGCTTAGTCCAGAAAAGTTACAGTAGGACAGGTTCTATGGGCAAGAAGCTTTTTCCTACCTGAACTTCATCAGTGATCTCATCAGGCGAATAGTCTCCACCCAGGATGTAGATTCTGTCTCTCATACCCACTGTTCCAGCATTGAACCCAGCACACTCAAATGAGCCTTCACCCTTCCACACACAGGTCTCAGGACAAAAACTGTAGACCTGGATGAGAAAAAATAGTGCTTTCAAATGTGCTCTACATTGCTCTCATACTACAATGCAATGACAGCTCATTCATTCATCTGTTGGCTCACCTTATAAGTGGACAGGTCACAGAGGTGCAGTGTGTTATTAATTGACACTGCCTTGACCAGAGTAGCATGAAAGAACTGGCCAAACTCTGCCACCAGGCGGCTCCACTGGTCCTTCTGGGCGTCATAGCAGAAGAAACAGTCCAGTGAGGGGTTAAAAGAGTCTGTGAGCTCCACCTCTGATCCCAGGGTGTAGATAACACTGCCACAAGTACTGGCCTCAGGGTAGAAGATGGCAGTGGGCAGAGGACTGACTGAGCTCCAGGTCTGGGTCGGAGGGTCATAATACTCCACCTACAATACAGGATAGGAAAGAATAGAATTTGTGCTATACATAAAAAGTTATTCCTAAGTTAGCTATCTAATAATGACAGCACTGTTACCTCCAGCAGACTGGGTGTGCCCCCTCTGGGCCCTTTGGTGCGTCCTCCAATGACATACACTCGGTCCAGGCAGGTTACAGCTGTGTGCATGGTCCTGGGCTTCAGCATGGGGGGTGCAGGTGTACAGGTTCGGGTCACAGGACAGAAACACCAAACCTCATCTGTGGCGTCATGGAACGGCTCGGCCACATGGAGTCGTATTGCCCGGCAGCAGTTCCCCTGACATCCACCTGTCACAAACATCTGAGATCCACACAGAAAGATGACATTTTTTAAGCTATAACTGAAAGCATGATAATAACATATGTAGTTATATTATTCATTCCAAAACAATACAAATAATTTACAAGCATGCACAAGACAAATCTCAGGGGTGAGAGAAAGAGAGAAATAAGATTAAAATATTTTTAAGGTTTTATTTTTTCTGACAATTCTGGGGGGTTATTCTTATAAAATAATGGATACTTTTACCACTTGAGGTCTCTAAAACACTTTCAGATGAAAACAATCTAGTAAGGAAAACTTCCCCACCTCTTTGGTTGAAACTGCTCACAACCCATGTCCACACCAGGGCTATAATCAAAAATTTAGATTGTTAAATTATAGCACTCTATTCAACCCCAAAATGTACCTTCTCGGCGTAACTGGTAAGGTAGGATCCCGGTGGGTCTGGTATCGTGGCTGTTCCCTCTCCGTGCCCTGTTCCCAGCTCTTTCCACTGGTCTGTTTCCAGACAGTAGCAGAAGGTGTGGCGGATCTCTCCATTCTCCTCCGTCTTGTGGATGTAGATGTAGCTCTGCGTGGTGGCCGGCCTGGCATCGGTGAGCAGGCCACTGTACTGATCCTGTCGGCTCTGAGCCTCTAGGAAGAGGGCGAGGCAAGACTCACTGTCGCAGAGGAGAGTGTCTGAATCACGCAGAGTCTGAGAGAGAAGGGGAAACACAGGGAAGGTGAGTCAATCGCAAGACGTCACAAGAAACTGCTCAAATTCAAAAATCCAGCACGTGCAGTGTGCTCATACCTTTAGTGCAGGTAGATGGTGGAGTCTGGTGAGAGATAACAAGCCCGGCAATAGTTTTTGTCTTCCCGGGAGATCATGGCGGATCCATCGAAGAAGTGACATCACCACAGCCTCCTCACTGGGCACATTTAGAGCATCTGACCTTAGGCATGTTTCCAACACATTCACCTATAAGAAGAAATAGAAATAGTAAAATCAATTACAGCAGAAGCATTTTGGAAATAAAGGTATCACCCCAAATCTTCAGGGCCAGGATTTTACTATGTGTTATGAGAACAATGCTATTTCTTGTGTGTAGAAATTAAATCGTTAGTTAGGAGTTAGTTAGGCAGCCAGACTCTGGTCAAAATTTGACATTAAAACGCCCTATTTTAGATATGAAGTTAAAACCTTTAATTTTAAAAAAAAATATAAAAAAAATATTCCTATATATCTTCTATCTAAATCAAAGACCTGTATTATTTATGAGAGGCTGAGGCAACTGACACACATTGACAAATGTTACTGCAATAAGGCCATTTAAAAAGAATAATATCATATGTTATAAATCACCCAAGTTTAATAATAAGATAAAGTTTATTGGCTATGGAATATGATTTGGAACTTAGTAAAGTGAGTAAAAACAAGATGCAGGAAGTAATTGCTTAGGGAAAGAGCATACACACTCTGCATACATAATGAATAAACTGAAAAACAAGGAATAAACTAATTAAAAGAATGTGTGCGTTCATTAACAAATAATTTACATTCATTATTATATGAACCACTG
This sequence comes from Centropyge bicolor, assembly GCA_037975185.1. NCBI lineage: Eukaryota > Metazoa > Chordata > Actinopteri > Pomacanthidae > Centropyge > Centropyge bicolor. Next base: position 1,759,034 of record JBBMOC010000047.1, read on the forward strand.
CTTCTCTGACAAAAGAACTTCCTTATCTTGTTCGTTCTTAAGTGGCACCTGCATATCCAGGAAGTCTGGTGTTTTGGAAAGGTCCGAGAAGTTCTGAACCACAAACTCATTGGCACTTCGGAGGAGGGAGGCTGAGCCGTAGGCCTCAGCCAGGGAGAAGAGGGGCAGACAGTTATAAAGATCCATGGTTCCTATTAGGAAGTCGCTGCACGCTCGGGACAGGACTGACACCTGGGGAAGCAAAGATGACAGGAATGAACACATATTGAACATGTCTTAAAAACTGCAAGTCACAGGTAAGTATCTTATTAAACAACTATGTCTTTTAATAATGTTATACTGTAAACGATTTGACTCTGCTTGTTAATCTAGTTAAGTGAAGGCCCTATACATCCACACAGATAATTTCACTGTGAAGTTAGGTGGAGCTATGCTGGGAATTACGAGAGGTCACCAAAGTTCATGTGAACCGGAATCAGCTAAATTGAATTAAGTTATTAATAATTATATTATTTCCAGCTTTTCTTTTTCCACCTCGACATGTCAAAATTTGATGTTTCAAGGTACAAATTTTTCACAATCACTTTATGATGTACTGTATGTTTAAGATGAAGGACAGAATCGATTGTGTTTCTACCTGCAGAAAAGAGGCGAGCTGAAACAGCATGTCTACATTGCCATCAGTGATGAGTGTCTCTCCAGAATATGCAAAGTCCAGGAATGAACCCACTGCCACTGGACACTGGTTACCCAGAGTCACTGAACCGTCATCACGTTCTCGCATATCCGCTTCAAACATGGCCCTAAACACAGGGCAGGTACATGTGATATTAATATATTGTGATATTAATATATATATAGATATAGATAGAGAGATATATAGATAGACAGACAGACAGACAGATACCTGAAAAAGTCGCTGCATGCTGCAAGGACACAGCGATGGCAGGGAAAACTGCGTTCTTGGACCTTAATGGTGAAGTCAAACATCAGACCTCGCTCCCTGAACGATCTGAGCACGCCCAGCAGCTGGAGCCCATGTGACTCAGACATCCGCAGCAGGGTCTTGCACTCTGGGACCCCATTGCATTGTGGAACATTGCCAGGTTTACTACTGGGAGGGCTGCTGCTGCTGCTGCTACTGCTGGGGTTGTGGGCGTTGGTTATACAGGAGGGTGGCTCCAGAGATTCATCCATTTCCCCAAATTCTGATAATATTAAAAAACAAAATGTAAGATCATAATGCATTTGCATCATAATGCAAGAGTGTAGTGTGTCTAAGCACCTACTCATACATTATCATGAATGTGGGTGTGTCTGTGTGTGAGAGACACAGGGAGAGGTTAGAGATAAGAAAAGTGAATGCTTAAAAAAAATCCACTTCAGTTTAGCATATCTGTAAAAAAAAACTCTGACATACAAGCATAATATCACTGAGAGCAGTTTAAGGAATGAGCTTGACTCGAGTACACCACATTCAGTATTACCATAAAATTATTAAGCACAAAGTAAATCTATTGCATACTTACCTTAGATAATGCTGTACCGTTGAAAGTCAGACATGTATAAGTAATAGAAATATACAGATAGGTGGTCTGAAGCAGGACAACAGTCCTTACAGTGTCAGCACCTCGGACAGCTCTCTGTCTCGCTCTCATGTCACTCTAACTTCCGGAAACGTGAAATCACGCGAGGACTCAGACAGTTTTTTTTCTTTTGATTTATTTTTAAATTTATATTATTTACTTGCGTTTCATTTTTGTTTTTGCTCAAAAATGCACTATTTTGTGAATAATACTGACATTACTATTTGTTTTCAACCCCCCTCGATTTGTTTGCGTGTACGCAGCTCTTTGTTTGCGGTAGAGGAAGGCGCAATGACAGTTGGGAACTGTAGTTCTGTCTTATTGGTCGTTTTATAGATTGGAGATTTAGTGTGGAAGCCTGGGGTTTAATGTTTAACCATTATTATTTTCAGATTATAATACTACAAGCGGTTTACAAATAAATCCTTTGTCTCTAGGTTTTTGCTCGCTGGAGCAAAAACCAATGTTAGTATGTTCACATTGCCCAGTATTTATTTATTCTTTTATTTAGCTAACTATACTTGCAGCAGTGGCTTAAATATATTAAAATAAATGCATGCCACAGACCTTGACACGTAATTGAAAAAAATGTAACACCCCTAAATTTCCATAAATGTATGTGTTACAAGAAAGCAGGTATCTAACTTATCATTTAAATAAAAGAAATGAAATTAATGAATGAACTAAATTGTATTCCAGCAAAACGAAACAACAACAACAAAAAAATCATTATACAATACTTATGCAAAGGCAGTGTGCTGCAATACAAGCCATCACCACTGGATGCCGCTGCCTTCCTGTGAAGCCAAACGTGGCTTATGTATGAGACAAGAGCCACTGAATCTGAATTATTGAACGTGAACTTGTGCTGCAGTACCGTTTAACCACCACAGTGCTGCTGACCAAATAACACACTTTCCTGCCTGCAAATGTAAATTGCAAAGATGGACAACAGAAGCCCTCTGCAGGCATGCACTAATATTCCTGCAGCATGTGTTAATACTGGTTATAACACGATGATATGATGTGCAAAGACATGCTGGCATGGCTCGTTTCTCATTAATATAAAAACCACGTAGTCAAATCAATAAAGTGCAAACACACACAAAAAGAACAAAGAACTGACAATGTGATTAAACAACAACCTACCAATTATACAATCTTCCTTCATATGCATCATCCTTATCAGTGAACTAGCCTTTAAAAATCGATTTGCATGCACCCATAAGTCAAATACTCTATTATTGATTGGGACCAAGAATATGAGTCAAAACAAACAAACAAAAATCACTCATTTACGGTGTCTATTTTGGTTGCATGTCCAAAAGCATATTGATCTGCGTGTTATTATTATTATCATGTATGTATTATGAAAGCCTGTGTATGTTATCGGTGCCCCCCTCCTCTCTCTCCTTGCATCCCTGCATCCCTCCCCTCCTCTCTCCCTCCCGGCAGTGCATCCCCCATCCCCCACACAGCGGCCGTCTCTCCGGGTGAAAGCCGTCTTCCCTGCGCCACTGGCCCCGACAAAACGCTGCCGAAGCAGAGCCGAGTCCGAGCCGAGGCACAGCACACACACACACGGGAGAAAGCACGTACAGGGGGAACCCTTTTTGTTTTTGCTCTACCGAGTGACTTTGGTGAGTGTGCTGTTTATTATGGAGATCAGGATTTGTCCATGTGTCGACTTGCTAGTTGTTCTGTCTTTTTTTTTTTCCCTCCGTATCCCTTCAATTGTCCTCCGCGGTGGCTACACTGGGAACTAGCGGGCTAAGCTAACGGGCTAGCTCAAACAGCGGAGTCAAACTGATAACAAGTTGTGTTTGTAAGAGGTTTTTCATCGTTGGCGGTTTTTAAAAATCAATCGCTGTTGTTTTGATGTAATCCCGTTTGGTTTACTGTGAGTGTTTGTCATTGTCATTTTGCTAATCGTTGCCCAGCTAGCTCGCTAATTAGCCATTTCAGCAGCGTGTGCCGAGGGATGCAGGGATGCTATGGCAGGCTAGCGGGCGAGCTAAGCTAACGTTAGTATTATGTGAGCTGCATAGATTCCTGCGTGCTCCGGAGTGGTTGAACAGACGTGCTAACGGGAGCTAATCTGGCGATAATTGGCAAGATGGCATCTCGGAGTTGTTATCTAGAAATCGCTGGATTTTCAAAATGGTGTCTTAAGCTTGTTTGAGTGTGACCATTTTTGTCCAACCATTGCTGTTTTGGCGTTGCTTGCTATCTCAGGAATGCAGTGCACTGCCACTGCATGCATAACTCTGATAGATATAACTGCATATTAACTACTGATGTGTGGTAAATACACATACCGGCGTACTGAGACTGTGTCCTCCAGGCTGCAGCCACCATGATGAACAAAAACAATTGTGTTTTCAGGGTGAAGTAATTTGTTTTGTGTCTGAGTTTTGCGCTGCATCTGCACATGTAAATTGCTTGCACACTGGATTTAGATGGTTCACCTTCACCACATCTGCTCACCTCACTTGTCCTGAGGTTCATCATGAACATGTGGTGCAGTTTCAGTTACAAGGCCCCAGGCACAGAATAAGCATTAACTTACAAATGCAAATACAGAGTCATTTTGGTGGAGAGATTAGGGAAGCAACTAATGATTATTTTCATTATTGATTAATTCACAGACCAGGTTTTGATTAATCAGTTACTGTTCAGTCTCTAGGATGTCAAACTATTTCTCAAAGCCCATAATGGCCTCTTGAAATTTCTCATTTTGTTTGACTAACAATGGATTTTTATTTTACAACGATGATCAGAGAAAAGCAGTAAATCATCCTCTGTTGCTTGAGAGACAACCTAAACCATAATTTTGATTTATCAAAACTCTTGTTGATGAACTTACTGTTTCATCAACTAATTGTTTCAGTGCTGATCAGAGATGCAACAATCTAACAGGGTGTCACTGTGCTCTGACAACTGAGAATACAAAAGCTAAATGCGGCCTCACATAGTGCAAAAGAGACGAGATTACACAAAATGCTAAAGGCGAATTTTTCTTCTTTTCTCTTATGACTTGTCTTATCAGTGAAATGAATCCTCTTCGAGATCATCCCTTTTTTGGGGGATTACCTGCTTTAGTCATTGACGACTAATCCTATTTAATTCAAAAAACCTTATCTGTCTAAAGGGATTTCTGAGATACTACTGTTCTTGGCCCTCGCCAGAGCAACACAGTGTTAAGTAAACTGCGTACAGTTCAAATATTATTCTGCAGAGAGTGGAAGAAGTTTTATTGTATTTTAAACTCTCAGTGATGTGATGTATTTTCATTTGTAATATTAAACAAAATTACTTTTTCACTGTTTGCAATTATAACATCTAGTAGAAATCCTTCAAGGGGCTTAACCACATAGTTATATTGATTCTACGTAATGAAAAAAACACACAAATTACAAAAGCAATGCACAGTCTTTTTAAGACTCTACTGAAATCAAGAGGCATCTGGCAAAATTGCATCCCCCAAATGAAGCCATATTCAATACAAGGACAATGGTCAACCTTGAGAAATCCACTCATAAATTACAGTACATTGGTGGCAGAGGATAAGAACTACAATTATTTTTAAAAATAAAGTGATGCCGAACTGAGCCAAAGATCTGTCAAAGCGTTTTAAGTATTTGCTAGTTCAATTTCATCTTCTAAGGTCTAAGGTGACCGCTGTCTGCCATGCCAGAGGAAAGGAGGGACATGTGGTTTTTGGCATACATTGAGTGCAGTCTCATGTGTGTGAATGGTGGGCTGTACAATGCAGCCGTAAAACTGTCAGAGTATATAAAGCTGCAGTCACTTAATGTTACGAGAGCCAGTGGTTCTATAACAGACTGTTGTCTTTCTAGCACTTTATTCCCGTGTGGTTTGAACCACTTAATGAGTTGCTCATCAGAGATCCGTGAACAAAATGCTTACAGACGGCAGCTTCCTGATTCGCCTGTCTAGCGTCAAGCCCGCAGTCCTATTGGACTGGAAGATACAAACAGTTGTGTGGTTGGACTAGATCACCATATTTGTATATTACTTAATTTCATTTCAGAAATTGTTTAGTGTTCTAGTTTACTAAAACTAGGTTATTTCTAATCTATCAAGTTATCTGCTTTTAATTAATCAATTCATTGATAGTCTGTAGAATGTAAAAAAAATATGCTTAAAAAAATGCCAGTTTCCCGTAGCCCAAGGTCAAGTGATCAAATTGCCTATTTTGGCCAACTAAAGGTCTATAACCCAAAGATATTACATTATATAATATAAAACAAAGAAACAGCAAATCCATGCATTGAAGAGGATTGATCTAGTGAATTGTCTTTAGTAATGTATAATGAATATCAACATAACCCTGAGAACTTGATGTCATTACTTGGGTTACAACAACTCATATCTGTTAAGCATTGGGGTCCATTGATACTTTATTTGCAGACATTAAGTTGCAAACAGTAACTTGAAGCAAAACTTTGTAGGGAAAGGTGGGAAACTCAGTGGTTCGAAACTCTGATCATGTGGTAAAGTCAGTGGTGCATGATTGACTGTTTGTATGTCATTGATAGAAGGCTGTGTTATCAAGGGATTTGATAGGCTGTTTGTGAGCCAGGGCATATTCATTATTTACTTTCACGGTGGTTTGACTTTAATGCATTTAAGTAAAACTATTGAACATTCTATTGAGCAATTTTGTTATTGCTATTGATGATGTGTCTATTGTCGCTACATATCGCTATTGCTTTATCGCTCAGGTCTAAGATCAAGCCATTAATATGTGCCTGAATGGATTCCAGACTGGCATTGTGAGGCTGAAGTCATTGCTTTGTGATTGATCTTTGATCTAAGTGTGTGTGCCTGTGCGCTTGTGTGCATGTATACAGTGGCAGGTGCGAATAAAGGACTAGAATAAAGGCTTGAACTGATCCCTGGAGGCAAAGCTGTAATGTATTCAGCTGTCAGTCATGGGAGTGAGATACATACACATGTAAATATATATGTGTCTGCACTGCTGGCTGTTGTTTCATTAGTGATACCTACAGTCATGATCAATAGTACTATTTCATGCTGTTGTCCAGCAGCAAAATAAACACAGATCTAATTATACTTAAGGGAATATCAGACAGGTTAAAGCAAAATAAAGTACTCTTAAACATACCAACAGGCATATAATGATTGCTTATGTTTTTAGAGTGGTGTTAATGGACTCAAATGTGCCACAACACAATGCATGATAGTAATGGAAGAGCTGTTATTAGCAGGGAAAAGTATTCAGATTGTACAGAGTAAAAGGACAGCTGGCATCACAGCTCAGTACACAAAGAACTAGAGGAAAGACATTTTTAGTGGCTTTCAGTTAAGTTTACAAGTTCAAAATCTTGAGCTGTTGTCTTAAAGGGAACACGGTCATTTTCATATTTTTCTCTCAGGAGTCTTGCAGAAAATGTTAACATCTTTCCATGTGTAGTGTAGAGTGAGATCAACACTAAAGGGCAAATTTACAGTGGTGGGAGATGCTCTCCATACTGCTATTAAGAAATGTTGATCACTTCTGTCATTGTTGCATCTGTGCCTGTGGTGTATTTTTTTTAGTTCCATAAATTATCTACTTATGTTCACATTATCTGGCCAGTGTCCTTTTCATTACAGACCAACAATCACAAATGCAACACCATTTTCTCCCACCATCATGCCTTACTGGGAGACATTAAAACAACACCTGTGCTTTTTTTTCTTTGACAGTTGGTTGAATCACAACAACAGTGTAATAATTATCGATTGTTTGTCGATGTATAATTTGACGTAATTTTAGCTGTGGGTAGCTCAGAAAGACAAAAGAAAGAAATGACAAAGACCCAGGTTACTCTGTACCTTTAGAAAGCTTGAAATATCAGCAGCCACTAAAGCAACAAGAATGACAGGTGTTTTAACTACAATATTATGATCTCTTCTTTCTTCCTGTATTTGCCAAATCCCACCTCTGCCGCAGGCAGTAATGTCTGTCTGTTGTTAATATTGCCTGGAGGTATTGATTGTTTATCATGGGCTGAACTGCAAAGTCCAAGCTGACAAAGCTGTCTGTTCCCCTTTGTGTATGTGTGTGCACGTGAATTTGTGTCTGGGCATGTGTGTTTTTTTTCCCCCTGGAACTTTTAGTCAAATCATTCAGACTGTGAATCCAGTACCTGGTAGTTATACAAGCTAATTTTGAGTAGTTTTAAATCTAAAAGCGTAACCAAGTGTTAAATTGTCATCTGCAAGATTGTGGCCTTCTCCATAGTAAAAAAATCAATTCACATTGTCTAATTTGTTAGTTTTTTTTATTCCAAAGCAGTGTTAAAATGTTTAAAAGGTTATTAAAAATCAAACTCAGACTTATGACCATAAGAGATTTTTGGCCTTGCCCCACAGCTCATTATTTGCTCTCCCATCTTAGCTGGGTTGATGTGGCATTTGTAAGTAATCAATACAAATTGATGCACCTGTCTCAAGCAGCAGTCCTTTAGAGCACCTTTGAGCATTGATGCTTGTGGTGAAGGTGCCTTGTAGTCACACATACAGAAAGACATTGGTTCTCAAACATTTTCTCTCATGCCCCCCTGCAGAAGTTGAAAAATGTTAACCTCCCATACACCAATAAATAACAATGATAGGACAGCAACTAATCTAAGCATCCAAGTTGAATTTTAGTGAAATATAGGCCGGCTCTACAGCATCAGCAAACTCTTGTTTGTTTATTTTCCATACATACATCATATTATTCTAACTTAGTTTTGCTCCATATTTTTCCCCTGATCACCTAAACCACTGCAGAAAGATACTGGAAAAGGGCACATATGCGCCCCTTTCTTTTGTATTATTACATAAGTGATTACACAGTGTTGAGTATGCACTTATTCCATGTATGGACATGAGTCAGCTTTATTCGTTTGTAGCTTTTTAAAGCTCATGGAGGCCATCAGCATGGGTTAAATTCATTTCAGCTAAACTGCCAGAAAGAGAATTTTTGAAACATTGAAATGTTGAAATATTAACTCTATGCCTTCCAGTTCCCTTATGTGGTTTCCCTTAGATTTGTTTGCTGCAAAGCTAGCAAAAACCAAGTGCCATGCAATTAAGTTATATAAAATCGATGATTTGACTTTTGCTAAACAGCTTGAGGCCAGACAAAGAAAAGGATAGAAAAGGACAAAAAAGAGCCTGATGGGAAAAGTGAAGATAAGAATGATGAAGGAAAAGAGCTTTCCAATGTGACCAGTGAACATGGAAGCTATTTAAAAACATGAAATAATGAGTAAAATGGAAGAATTACTAAAATTCAGTAAAAAGAGGTGTGTCATATATGTATAGTGTATTAATACCATTTGATTTTGATTGGGAACTACTGGCCAACACTGCGTGAAAGTCAGTAAAGAGATGCCGCTGGATCTAGAGTTAATGTCTGTGAAATATCCAACTTAAAACTAACTTCCATATGTGAACTTTCTAAAATGAAAGCACCAGAGCTCAAAACGGAAAGTACTTTCGTTACAAACACACATTTGCGTGCCTCTCAAATAATGGCCATTCATCACTAACCTTGATCTAACCAAAACTTCCCTTGCAGCCTCCGTGCTTGATTGTTGCGCCTAACATGCACACACTTGGAATAAGTGCATCAAAGACGTTGCTAATAAAAGGCACAATAGTGGCATTAAAAAAAAGAAAACTTCGCCTTAAAACTTCACTTGGTTGACAAGTAAACTTTTAACCAATGTTCCACCAAAGTTCTTCCTTGTTTTCTGGCTCCTCTAAAGTGGTGAATTTCAATTTGGCTCATGATAACGTGATATCTATAGATACCTCTTGGCAAACATTTCTCTCCATTTGTCATCCATCCAGCAATTTTTTGTTGTTTGGTGTATAATGAGTGTTACAGCCTAACTAGGCCACTAGCATGGCGGTAGACCTTCAGTCTGGTTTCCAGAATCGTTTAGGCCTGATGTCAATGGTCCTAATTCCCTAGTTGCTGTGAGAACTCATTAAAAGTCAAATTACTTGATGCTCTCTTTAAAGAAAGATTGACAGAAGATTCTAATTAACACCTTCAATAAGGACTCTTTTTGTTGGAGACAAGTTTATCAACACCCTCTTGATTCCTTTTAAACTTGGGCAAGATTTGTTAACTTTTTACCATAAATTGTCGATAAATTTTGGGCTTCTTTCTTCAAAATCAAATCATAATGTTTATACTTTTTTTTATCTAAAGCATGGTCATGACCCACAGCAGGTAGTAATACTTACATTGCAATTTAATTTAAGCAGATACTTTTTCCAAAGTGGCAATTTGGGGTTCAGTATCTTACCCAAGGACACTTTGACACATAGACTGCAGGGGCTAGGGATCAAACCACCAACCTTCTGATTGGTGGACAGCCGCTCTACCTCCTGAGTGAAAGAACCACTGATCTTTAATAGATTGCAACTTAAGTTATTCTACATGATCAGTACCACCTACAGAAGTACGCTTGAAGTATTTTGAAATCCTAAAAATGTGACTTCCATCCTTCTGACTTCACTGTCAATAGCTTTAGAACTACCCTACTGTTTACTATAATGTGGCTCTTCCTGTGTTTGTAACCAAAGACCACAGCAAGGGTAGAAAATGGATAATGTTGATGGGCATTTATGTCACGGCATAGGCTTGAAAAACATTTCCATTTTCAGTGGACCGGTACATTATTGTCACATAATCCAGGGATGCAGGCCCATGAGGTGTGTGACTGATGAGATGATTTTATGAAGGAGAATAGACGAGGAGGAAGCCGGCACAGAGAAAAGGGCAGATGCTGTCCCAAAGTGTATAGTGCTGTCCTAGATCTAAAATAGCCCAGGGCTGTTCGGAGCTCGTTGCTGCAGGGCAGGTCTGATTGTGTCGAAGGCAGGGGGGGTTTGATTCCATCACACTGCCTTTGAATGTTGTAGTAAGACGGATTTGGTCTTGGACTTGATTATGGATGTCAGTTGTGATTATGCTAGCAGGCACTCGTTAGTCCGTCCCTCAGGCCTGCATTTTGTTAGATATCATGCTGCAGTTAGGATTTGTGCTCTATTAAAGGCACTGAAAACCTATTTTCTTTATCGGCTTTCTGCTGTGAATGATACAATCCTACATGAGCCATGAATATTTAGCGTTCTGGAGAAAGACTTGAAATTTAAAACCAAGCTTTTAGTGGCTTTAATGCAGCTGTATTTTTGATGGTCAGTGACTGGTAGTACTTTTCTTGATCGATTCATTGATGAGTTGATTGGTCAATAAGATGTCAGAATAATAATGAAAATGTGCAATCAATCAATCAAAGGTGTGCAATCAATGATCAGAAATGACAAAAACCCAATGAATTTGTTGCCAATAGACTCATCGTGTCAGAGTCACACCACAGTGAACTAATGCTAAATTAATACCCTATAGAATAATATCAACAAACAAGAAAAGAGCCACACAATGTCATTATATTAAAGGTGCAGCTCATTACCTAGGAACATGAATTGGTCCACAGGGGAAAAAAACACTATTGACGCACCGCATTACACCCAGTGGTTCATTGTCTTACAGGTTTTTCTTTCGCTTTCCTTCTTCCATGACCCAAGTGAAACACTGCCTTCCTTAGGATTATAAAAAAACAAAACAAAAAGAAGGCTGTTCAGTTCTATTCTCTCCTGTGCTGAAGTGTGATGACGCCTACCAGTTTTGATTTGTTGCTTAAAGAGTAGATGCCTGGTGAGGTATTATGTGGGAGGATAGAATCGGTGTGGGGGTTGTGTTGTATTGTACATGTTCTCCAGGAATGGTAGCTCTTTGTGTGTGTGTGTGTGAGTGTGTGTGTGAGTGTGAGTGAGTGAGAGGTTTATTCTTTCACAATCCTTCCCTCCTCCTCCACCTCCTCCTCCTCCCTCATTATTACCTCTTCTGGTCCCCCCTAGGCTGCAGGAATCTCCCTTTATGGAGTGGAACCAGCATTATTGTTTTGAGACATGCACATATTTATATTAACATGCACAAATTAAATATGTGGGCATAAACCTTGAAGATCTGGTACAAGGCAAGACCTGACTGTCACATTACTGAGCTCACATCAAAAAGCTAGACAGACACACACGGCAGCTCTGTTAGCATGCAGGCTAGCGAGCTGTGTCTTTGTACCAAGGCCTTGAGGCTATAGCTATAGTGAGTTCAGCCCAAATGAAGTCCCACTAATAGAGTTTAAGCTTAACAAAGTCCTGAAAAGTAACCCAGGTCAAGCCAGTCTCTTTAATAATGTCAGTCAGTAGTGACTGAATCCCTGATATGTGTGCGTTTGTGTGTGAGCTCACAGTACAATTGTCAGTATTAGGAGTTGCAGCTATAGCCTAAATTATTGCTCAGAAAAACTGATTAGCAACAATTTTGATTAACATGTAACTGTTACAGACATTTTCAAGCAAAGAAGTCCAAATATTTGCTTTTCCACCTTCTCAAACAGAAGCATTTATGATCATAAACATATTATTCTTGGGTTATGGGTTGTTTGATAGGATAAGACAAAGAATTTAAATATGTCAACATTGGCACTGGTAATATTTAAACAGCCTTTTTCTTTGTTTTCTGACTAACTAGAGAAGCTGTTTAGCCAATGGCAGGACACTAATAATTGTTAGCTCCAGGAATTAATTTATGTATCTGCCAGAGTCCGAAAGTAACAAATTACATTAACTCTTGTAATGCAGTTAAGTTTTTATTTTGTGTATTTTAATTTATACTCCATATACACATGGTTTTAGTGGGAAATGTTTAATAAGCTGGTTTGCATTAAGTCATGTCAATATGATGCATAAATGTAAATTAAACTATGCACATTTTTTTTCTTTTATTATTTCTGACAAAACAATTAACAAATGAATGTCAAATGAAAATAACTGTTAGTTGCAGACCTGTCCGCAGGATGTTCAGTAATGTATTATGGTATGTTTGTATGGCAACATTTGTCACTCGTCTTATTACAAAAACGAAAACTAAAGCCCTCTCCTTCACAAGGGAGAAGAGTCTTGAATGAAAAGCGTAAATGAGTATTTGGACAGTGTGTTAGCGATAAGCCACCTACAGAAACTACTAAACAAGTCAAATCAGAATTGTAAACATCATTCACTAGACAGCACACACTATCTTCTGGCTGGTGCATAGCAGCGTCAGTTCCCAGTGCAAATCCAATTTTCTGATAAATGATTTTCACTAATGCTGTGGAGTAGAAAGAAACATGAAGTGGAACCCTTTCAGTGTTGAGGCTGTTATGGAGCCAAAAATGTGTTAACATGGTCACTGGTTTGATTATCATAAGCTACTGAAAGGTGTAATAGCTGTCAGCAGATGAGTGAAAACACTTGGTGTCACATGGACAGAGTCAATCTTGAGCAGCAGCCCTTTGACTGATGTGACGCTGCAGTTCACCCTGCTGTCTTTGAAGTCACGTGTGTTTGTATCAGGGAGGGAAAAGACAGGTACATCAGGTTTGTGTGTATGGCCCCAGCGTGTATTGTAATGTCGCTGACAAAAAGGAGGCATTTAAAAAGTACAAATCTAGATTCAGACCATCTGTTTGTGACCAGTTCGTCCTCAGTGGCTGCTGGCAACGCAGCACTCTTGTACATCATGTACCTGCAGCTCTGCAGCTCCTTTACAGTAAAAGCTTTCTGCTGTCTGCCAATTATGCTACTGTACTTAAACTACTTGGCTTCAGTCTGACACATTTCAGTGCTTTTTTGTGTACACGCTGTACACTATGATATCAGGTACTTCAAAGCTGGTTTCTGGCACTCATTGTCATCTGTTAATTATTTTGATAATGGTTGGTAAGTTAGTTTTAGTAATTAATCTAATAGAAAATGATAAACATTTGCTGATCTTTCAATTTGAAGACATCATTTTGGGCTCCACCACTTTGCGACTGGCATTTCTCATTTTTTAAGACTTAGATTATTTTAGACTTCTATTGACTAATTGATCAATCTAGAGCTCTAATGACTGGTCGATTAATTGCTTAGCTGAGCAAAAGAAAATTGTGATCATCAATTATTTGTTCAGGTAATTTTTCTTCCCTAGTTACAGCTTTTCAATTTCAAAGATTTGCTGCTTCAGTTTGTCCTCAGTGATTGTGAGTAGAATATCTTTTTGCTTTTGGAGTGTTGTTTAGACAAAAGACATTTGAAGGCTTGTGGGAAAATAGGTTTGTGAAAAATTCTGAATATTCAATATTTTACGGACAAATCAATGGAGAAAATAATGAGCACATTAGTAATTGTGAGCCAAAGCTTTAGATCATAATCAAAAAAATAATACATTAACCAGAAAGGATGATTATTATTTGCAGCTCTACACTGAGATCATCTCCGGTATGTGTGGTTTATACTAAATGCATTTTCCACAATGGCAGATTGTGCCTTTGCAGGAAAAGGCTTTTTTAGGAATAGAGAGCCTGAAGCGCCTCATCACCTCCCCCTGAACACAAAGGGAGTTGTGGTTAGAACCTCCTACTCATCACATGCATCTCTGCCGTCCTCTGTTCCTCACACACACCTTCATTAGACGCACTGTGGTGCCCCTCTTGTTCTCACCCATTCACTTTTCGTCACCTTTGCACTGCACACACACACACACACACACACACACACACACACACACACACACACAAAACACTCACACACACGTTCTCTCTCTCTCTCTCTCCCCCTCACACACACTCACTCTGTTTCTCAGGCTGAAACAGATGAGCATACTTGTCTTTCTCTACTCTTTTCAGGCACAGCTGTAATTGTGTTGTGTTTGCAGGATTCGACCTCAGGGTTAGCTTAGCCACCTGTCCATGTGTTAATGGGCTTTGTTCCATCATACTACACATTTACATGCACATTATAACTTGGCTCGCTCGAATACTTTCATTAAAGCGCTCACATTCCATATCATAACTCTGATGATTTTGTCCAGTATTCACTGAATTAAGATTAAGAAGTTGGCTGATTGTCTTGTGATGTCTTCATGTAAATGATTTTTTTTTTTTTTTTATAAATCAATCAAAATGTTAGCCCTGCTAGCAGCATTGGCTTTGTGGATGGCAATCAGGTTGGTCCACCACTTTTGCCTAGACAGAGACATCTCTATCATAATCAATACTATTGGATGGTATGCCATAAAGTTTGGAATAGATATTCATGTCCCCCCTCAGGATGAATTGTTTGGGCTTGTGACCAAACACCAACAACACAAACGTCCCCTCAGCCTCAGCTCTACTTTGTGTTAAGTGCCAAATGGCAAATGTTAGCATGCTAAAACAAAAGAGAGACTCCATCTCTGATAAACACTTTACTGCACAACGGCAGAATTTTAATGTTGTCATTGTGGGCATTTTAGCATTCTGATGTTAGTATTTAGCTCAAAGAACAGCTGTCCTTAAGCACAGAGTAACAGAGTTGCTGGCATGGCTGCAGACTCTTAGTGTTGTTCTTGTTTTATGGTCCTTGAGCAGATCATAGCAGATCAACTGTGGTGAATTTTTAAAATTGCACAGTGAGCTTTGAAGACATTTTGGGAAAATCAGGAATTGTATTTCTAAGAAAATCCAGTTAAGCTGGATGTTTGTGCAACGCTCTTGTGGTTCTGGCTCATGTGTGTACTGGATCATGCTTACTCATGGCTCGGTGCAAGACTCGGCCTATTTGTACTATATTTTGTCCTCTGTCCTGTTTTGCTCTCCGTCACTTGCCCACTCACTGGGTGTGTTGTGCTTTTTCATTTGGCTGTCTGAATGTTTGCTTTGCTGCTTGTATTGGATGTTCTGTACAGCACATCACACTTGTGTATATATACACTCATACTCACGCACGCTTCACTTTCTCTCGGACATAAGCACAACATGTAGACTCTATTCACAGGGATGAATAAAATATGAGCTCAAGGCTATTTTATCTGTCAGTACTGCAGGAAACAGCTTGTTTTGTTCGCACACAAACCACTGATGATAGAAGAGATTTTGTGAATAATATAGGCCATTTCTCACAATATATTACCCATGCACTGTTTTGTATTTGCCACAGTTATTAAATGCATTTATTAGTGGCTAAAGACACAGCAGTTACCACAGACACTCACTCAAACACACCGTCTAAATCACTGCCCCCCCCCCCCTGCTGCTGTCACTAACCATTTGCTGTTGCACTGGTGCTTGCTTTTTGCTGTTTTTTTTTTCCTTTCTCTTATTTTATTTTTTCCTTTTCCTGTGTTCGTTGTAATCATGACCTCTCGCTGTTTTAATTTCAGATTTGCATATCCACTTCCACTCCTTCCTCATTTGCATACAGCAAGAATGGCGAGCGGGCATCCCACAGACAAATTCAGTTTCATGTATCAACCAGACACGCACAAGAGGTACGGGGCACGCATGCACACACACTCACACACATACACAAACACGTATGCGCACGATTTCCCCATGCCCATATTCTCAATGACCAGGTAAGTTGAAATAATAAAGGAGCGCTTGAGGTCTTTTCATCTACATCACGAGGCCAGTGGGGAAAAAATGGAAGATGTAGTTTAAATGGTTCTGTTATTAGCCACCACCATTTCCAGCACCTTAAATCTTTAGTGGCCGCTCCTCCGTTCAGTCCCGTAGTGGAAACCAGGCCGGTAGGTGGAGTAGTAAAAACAATGTGCATTATTTGGCGAGCTGTATTTAACGCCACACAGGAAACCAAACCATTATTTCCAGTGGATCATGCGTCTTTGTGCTTTCCCATCAGTACTTGTACCTTTTTTTTTTATTATTCCAGCAGTCTGTGTTTTTAAATACATGCTTATGTTGAGCCTACTTGAGAGTGAGGATTCACAGGATTTTTTTGTGTGTGTTGCATGCTGGCAAAATGCTTCAGCTGGATATGTCGCCTTAAGAACCCAAGTTTGGGATTAATGTGTGTGATGAGTGTGTGCGTATGTTTGATCAACAATTTTCTTTCCAATTTTCACGGCTTACGTCTCTCTCCCCTCTGTTTTCCTTCTGTCTTCTCTTATCCCCCTCTTTGCTACATTTTCTCTTTCTCAGTAAGAACAGGTTATCTTCAGCTATGAATCCAGTCTACAGCCCTGTTCAGCCTGGCACCCCATATGGAAACCCTAAGAGCATGGCCTTTACCGGTAAGACTAACACACATTTATCATCCTCTATACCACTGTAGTCATGTTTGAAAGACAGTTGTGGTTTTTGATGCTCCAAAATGTTTTATTAGAACTAAATTTGTTCAGTGATTAAAAACCCTCTTTTGTTTTGTTTTCTTTCTTTTTTTTTTTTTTTAGGATTGGCTTAAAGTTAATGCACCTAATTTCACTTTTTCACACTTTAGACAACTGTTGTTCTATAGCATTAGGATTTTAGCTTTGATTGACAGGTCTCTCTTGCATCCAGCTTATTTTGTAGCACTCTCTTGCCACCTTGTCATTCACGTTTAGGTTTTTCACAGGTTGAATAACTGGCAACAAATGGTAAAACCAACCTAAACTTTACAGTGTGCCTTTAGAAACCAACGAGAACGTCACAAACTCTACTAGAGGAATACATACATAACTAACTAACATAACATACTTATTCTCAGTAATGTAGTTTCCATAGAGGTTATGTACGATAGAAAAGTGATAAAACAGAAAATAGAAATAGCCTGCCTGGCATTAACAGTACAAAGGAGTTGATGCCTGATAGAAGGTGTTAGAGAAGGTCAAAGTGGATATAAGGTAATGTTCACAAGGGAATGGTTTTTCTTGACTGGATTAAGAACATCAATCTCCCACTGAAGAAGCAAGAGAAGCCAGAGTTGATGCTCTGTGCAGAGCACCAGTGTGAACCTGGACCATGACCTGAAGATAATTGTTTACAACAGGGAGCTCTTAATTCAATACAAGCAGAGGCTTTCAGCAGCAGGTGAAGAACGTGCTGATCAGATACACAAAGGAGAGAAGACAGGTTGAAAAGACTTGAAAAAAGGGCCAGTGAGCATGAGCTTGGACAAAGAGCTAGTCAGCCTCCCGTGTTACATTAGGTTAAACATTGTGACCGGAAATATAATTGAGACAAAACCACAGAGGCAAAAACTTGCTCTGGTGCATTTTGCACAGCAGCTCCACATTTTGGCATTTAAGTCACCTGATTACATTAGTTCTAAAAGACAGTTTTGTCTCTTATGAAATCATTCTCACCTGATGAGGAAGCATGAAACTGGGATCATTTGACTGCTCCATGATGGCATTTTACCATCTACTCACAGATCTCTTCACAGTTGTTCTCTTTGAATATGCTGTTTTCTTTTTTCCCTAAATACGTGCATAAGTTTGAACTGCAGAACAAAGGTGATTGCAGGAAAAATGAAAGTATAGATTATGTATTCACCAAGTTTGCATATGGATTCAAAAGGAAAATTTAATGCAGTCAAATGGGAGCACTGGTATAGCTCACAGTTATGTGCTTTCACTCCTATTTATTTTGCATTTGCATGTAAAATACACTCATGCAACGGTCTATGGAGCAGCTTGCTTTTCATGGCAGAGACTTCTTTTCTTTCATGAATGTCAGTAAGTAGTCCATCTTGTGTATGTCCATTGATGCGAAAACAAATTGGAAATTGATCCATGAAAGTTGATTTTCATATGTGCAAATCAGACTGATAGCAAATGATCTCTCCTGAATGTAGGAAAATGAGCCCTGATATATCTTAACTACACTCAGTGTGGCTAGCAGACCTCACCAGGAATAATGTGAGGGAGAAAGCCGGTTGTAATTTTAATTTGTATTTGAATGAATCATTGGCAAAATCATCTTCAGAAATAGGCTCTTATTACCTAGTTTGTTAATATTTGTCGCTCTTTAACTCGCTTAGATTGATTTGTAAACTCGGACTTGTGTGAAGACAATAGAAATACACACAACGACACACTGTTTTCCAGTAGATCATTTCCAAGTTCGCAGGCAACATTACACATGGCTGTGAACTGTCACCCCAGGTTCATGTGTTGAATGCTGCCAAAGACTCACAAACCTGGCAACTATCTAAATCAGGTTCAGAGATGTTAAATGTTACTCAGGTCAACTTATGAGACTGTGAAAAACAACAACTGTGGAAAAAATACTGTCGGATGTGACAAACACATATTTAAAAAAAAACAGACACAACAATAAATGGGAGAAAAATGACAATTTGTGAGGTTAAGCATGGAACATTGAGTAGGTGTTATTTCAATTATGCAGTTCAGTATTGACATTTTATTTTCTGTTTCTTAGTAACTGTATATTCATATTTATATTCGTAAGTAGCAGTAGTCATCCCTCCCTTTAGCCCTTAACCATCATACTTAAACACCTTGTTAATCCTATTAGTTCAGTGTGTTTTCTATGGATGTAACAGCATCTGGTGTGCTGTTGTATCATTTATTGCAAGGCTTTTCATCAGTGCATACGATGATTTGAACAAGTTACCACACATTTCGTTCAGAGTCCTTTGAACCATGCAGTGCTGCAGCTGTGGAGATGAGATGGTAGTTTTCTGTTATTTTTCCAATTGAGAAACCACTCAGACTTCACATTAAAAACTCAGCTGTCTCGAGTCTGAAATATTATGCATAGGGCTGCAAGTGACCAAAACATCTACGAGACTTAGTCATCAATTAGAATTAACAAATCGATTTGATTTTTTCATTTATGCGATGTTAAAAAATAGTATTCCCAAGGTAGTTTTTCCAGTGCAAAACATTGAGAAATTCAATTTACACTTATATAAAGCAAAAAAACAGGAAAGGCTCAAGTTAGAGAACCTGATGTCAACCTTATTTCATAAATCTCTCTTTACCTTTATCACTTCTCAAATTTGTTTATTGGCTAATCATTAAATCAGTAGTTTCAGAACTACTGCTATTGTGGACATTTATGCTAAATTCAAATGTAATTTTTTCAGGACTTATTTTTGTTCTTTTGTTAATTATTATACCTCTCATGTTGTCAGAAAGTGTGTAATCTATTATACATAATTAAACTGCCCTGAGTACAGATCAGTGAACCATCACAACCCCCAGACTCTGCTGCACTGTAGATTGATGCATATATTTATTAGACTTGCTCCATTTGAGTGTGACTCAACCTGCAGCAGCAGACAGCAGTTAAAACTAGATATAGCAAAGATAGCCTGTGAGCTCGACTGCCAATAATAGCAACCAGTGAGCGGCATGTCTCCCACTTCCTCACTGTCTCTTAACTCTCCTGCTTTTCTCCTCTCCGCCTCCCCCCTTTGTCTTGCTCTGTGGAACTCGCACCTTTTTATCAGCAAAAGCTTTCTCTTGGGTCAAAATGTGCCATGTGTGTTTAATGTGTAATTGATGACACACAAGGCCGTGTGTGCGGTGTACGTGTGCGCCCCCTTTCATGAGCCTGCCCGCGTCGCTAATGTTTCTGAATTTATCTCCTCCTCCACCATATTTGCTGGTGTGTCTCGTCTGTATGTAAGAAGCACTCATCCGACCGTGTTATTGGTGCAGACATTTTTTTAATGAGCGCCATCTGTGCACATCCTGCTCCAATCCAAATACGGCCCTACCTGTGTGTGCGTGTGTCTTTGTTGTGTGTATCTGCGGCCTTCTGTGTTTGTTAAGCTGTGGTTTCTAATGCTTTCTCTCTCGTCTGTGATGTCCTGCAGGCTATCCAGGAGGGTATCCTGCCACGGCTCCCACCTATACACCCAACCTCTATCAAACAGGCAGTCCTGGGTATCCACCAGGTGATTTCCCCAACACACACACACACACACACACACACACACACACACACACACACACACACACACACACACACACACACACCATTTGATGACTTTGTTTATATTTAACAAGCTAATATTGTGAGAGAAATTGCTGTCGGTGCACTTTTTTGCCGGTAATTAGTGGAATGTTTTTCAAAGAGAGGAAAGTGGATCCATTGAAGTTTCATGTAAAGGATGAAACATTGGTGTTACATCATTATCACATATTCAACTATCAAACTGCAAGGATATGTGTTTTATTCTGCCTGTCCTTTACTGATATGATACTTTTGCCTATTGTTTATTTGCACAATACAAAATAAAAAAATACACAGTAAAATTATAACTGGTCAAAACATAAAGAAAGAATCAAACAGCAAAAACAAATGTGTAGGCACAGCCAAAAAACCAAGAGCCTTATTGTGTGGCTCCCATTGAGAAAACAAATCACATTTCACGAGCCAAACAGCTAAAGACAACAATAATGAAACCATCATCTGTGCAAACCAGACTTTACAATAATGTTACCCATCCAATTCAAATCAAAGCTGCAAGCTCCTAGCAATGAGGAATTTCTTAACATTTTTTTTAATATAAACTCTAGGGAAAGGTGAACAAAATTACTCAAGTTTGTGTTTGAGATTCAATCCTCAGTGAGAAATTAAACTGGGAATTTAAGGTCAGAAGCTGATGATTCTTCCTAGTTTAGTAGTTGTGAATGGTGCCACGTCAGCTTTAACTGTGTAAACTGAGTCACCTTGAACAACCGATAAATGTGCCACGATTTTGTCTTAAATAACTTTCAGAAATATTTTAATCTTGCTCATGAGTAATCATTGTAATCACACTCTGAGAAGCACTCGAGTAATGTGTTGGTGTGAAATCAAAGTTAGTCAGTGTTTAGGTTAAGGCTGGGATGCCACCTAATGTGCTGAATAAATTACACACTGATGGAATTTTAATTTCAAATTAGACGATCTATTACTGCCTCACTGAATTTACATGTGCTTCTATGCACATAACCCGAAGCAAATACTGTTTTCCCACATTTTTAATGATTGTCTAATTGTCTGGTTATTTGTGATTCACATTTTGTTGTGAGTCAAACGGTGCTTGGAAAACTGATGTAATAGCACAATCCCTCACGCTTGAACACTTGTGTCATGGCAGTATATTTTGAGCAGTCGGGAGGTTGTTTAAAGCTCCGTGCAGGTTGTCCTGATGTGAAGGCAGTAAGTGGTGATCCCAGCCGAAAGGGCACTGATGGTTAAGGAATGGGAAGCCAGCCAGTAACAGCTGCCAGTGGCCTTCTAGCAGCAGATACGTACTCTGCTGGGGTTCAGAGTCTGGTCCCCGTAGCAGATGGGACTAACAGTTGTCTCAGTGCTTTTCCAGATATGATGTGTCTGCAATGATGTAGATAGTTTAGTGTGACGGGGTCTTGAACTTTGCAGCCTAGAAACCCAGACCGAGTCTAGTACGATCTTACTCTGGCTCATTGTCTTGTGGCATAGATGCTTATATTTGGAGGTTTTCTAGAAATATAATGACACAATTTGGATTCACCCCTTCATCATGCACTGCTGTACTGCAACAGATTTTTGACTATACATTAACTTGTTTTTTGTACGTTCTCACCTGGTACTTTGCTGCCCTGAAATTTTGAATCTTCTGATCATTTGAGGTGTTTCTTGTATTTTATAGTCCCCATGAGTTTTATTAGCAGCGTTGTTAACTCACTGGCACAAAACATTATAATGTGGACATACAGAGAAGGAATGTGCAGATGAGAAAGAAGAGACTTATTCAAGGTCAAACTCAATATTGAAAGCAATTACAGAAACAGTTGAGTTTAATTAACAACATCAGATACACAGGACAAAATAAAAAATAAAAGCACCATCAAAAGAAATCATACAATCAATAAACTGACCCATAAAAAGGAACCCTATCAAAATAACGAAAAGAAAGATATATTGCCAGGAACTTGAACACATTAAAGTGAGTATTAAAATGAGGGTTTGGATGATAAATTGCTCAAAAGCCTGAAAAGAATCAATGTCCTAAAATTGATTAATTTTTAAAATCATCACTTAAATAAAAACATATATAGACAGTATTAATTCCCATGAACAGATGAAAGATAAGATTTTCTGAACAGGCAGGGCAGATAGCTACTTGAATCGTCTCCTATTCTCCTGAATTTTAAGTACCTTACCGAGGCCGGATGGGTTTGTAGAATTCATCTGTGCTGCTTTTGAAGCCCCTCTCCTCCCCTCCCCCAGTTTGGTTTTATCTTTTGGAAGTCTAACAAAATATCAGGTATGCTCTGGCAAAGCTCGCCCAGCTTTGTTCCAACAAAAGGCTTGAACCTAATTATTGAGGCTTTTTAAACCAGCACGTTTCTTTTCTGTTTAACAGCAGATTTCTTTCTATGCATTCTCCAGGGCTTAATGTGTGGCGAAATGAAAGTCTTTATATTTTGCGTCCTAGACAAACATCAGCCTCCAGACGAGCCAGCTGTGGTCTGATTAGAAACATGTCTTGGTCAATGTCATTATTTCTCAAGACCGTTGAATAGACAAACTGTTTTCTATCAGCAGGGCTTTTGTGTAATTGTCACACACCATTGTCCTCTAATGCCCTGCATCCATGTTAGAGCAAAGAATGTGTGTTAGAGTATGCACACACACACTCTCTCTCTCACACACACACACACACTTTCAGACACACACAGCAGCTCCAGCATCTCTTTGTTCCCTTGTCCTTGTGGGAGAGAAGCACTTTCATATGCTCCACAGCAGCAACTAGCTAGTAGCATGTTTGACCTTCAGGCTCCTCCTAGTGGTGGTTCAGAGGTACTGTACCCCACAGAGCAGAACCCAGCTAGAGAGCAGACATTAATGCGGTGGTCTAGGCCAGATGCCTTCACTGTCCTGTGGTGGATCTCATGCTTTTCAACGTTTTTGATAAAGGGTGGTAGATAGAAAATAAACAGAGATAAAATATAGATGGGTAAAGATAAATGGTGACTAAACTTAAATCACATTTGAAGGGTTTCTTTCTGTGCCACCGTTTGCCACAGATTTTGTAGGAAATGTAAAAAGTGAAATAAAAATTGGAATTTCATCATAGTTATTAGCTCATAGCTTCATTATTTTTTGCATTAATAGATTAATCATTTGGTCTATTATACGTCAGAAAGTGGTGGGGAAAAAGACTAAGGTAATCAAATTGTTTTATGAGGAACGGTTCAAAGTATACAATTTACGATAATTTAAGACAAGGATAAGCAAATGGAACCATCAAATGTTAAATATGAATGCATGAAAAATGACTCCATTATCAAATAGTTGCAGATTAATATTCTCGAATGATCAATGAATTGACTAATTATTGCAGCACTACATTTTTAAGTTCAACTAAACTGTTGAAGGAGGGATTTGTGTGTTTTTGAAATTGGTCTGATTATGTATTTTACTTCTTTGGTTTCTACTGGTTCACAATCAATACTGGGGTTGTTCAGGGTTCTCTTTTTTACAAATGAAATTTACACTTATTTATAAGCACAGCACTGCTGGCTTTTATCTTCTCTTAACGAGCTGTATCTAAAGACAGTGTTAAACAGTACACAGATTTGTCTAAGTCCCTGAATTAGTATTATTATGTAATATTAGTATCTACCTGATAATTTTTGTCCGTTTATGACATCCCACTGAGGTTCAGTTCAGAATTACCCTTTCAAATAGTGGTAACATGGTGAATTGTAGTGACTCAGAGCTGTTATAATCAATATTTTTTTTTATAATAGATCACGTGTCTACATGTGTGCAAGATGCTGATGAACCCACAGAGACTCACCACCCAATCTGCTGATCCCCTCAGCTCCCCACACCTTTTCAGTTCAAGCTCATTCTTTTTGGTTTTAACGCCTGCAGCTTTGATATTTTAGTTCACTGTCGCCTCTCTCATCAGTGCTGCCACAAGCAGCAGCAGCTGTTTCCAGTGAAAAAGCTCTGCAAACCTCATGCATACCTCCCCAGCACAAAACAGCAGGCAGACAAAATTAGCAACTAGGTGGTAGCACAGCAGAAGAGCTAAATATTTCCTTCAGGAGTTAGTGGAGAGTAAAATGGAAAAGAAGAATTAAAAGAATGCTATTGTTGCTTTGTGTTTGCTGGATGTGTAAATAAGCAACCACTTGTCAAAAGTTCCCCATATCAACTAAAAAGGTAATAATATGTCAGTGTTATGTTCACAGCTTTTTACAAAGGTCATCAGTGAAATAAAGTGGAATCCTCTAATGTAATATATTTCTAAATCCTCCTTTCTTTCTCCCCTCTTTTTTAGGATACACTTCAGCAGGCACCCCATACAAAGTGCCCCCCACTCAGTCAAATGGAGCACCACCTCCCTACACCCCAACCCCCACCCCATACCCAACAGCGATGTACCCCATCCGCAGTGCCTACCCTCAGCAGAACATCTACGCACAGGTAAGTGTACTTAGAACTGACATCCTCAGAGACATACTCCATACTCACATATGTCTTGCCGCACCTGTTTGGTTGGCAGTGCCTTTTAACGTAAACGCTTCAGTAAATATGATCATGTTGTCTGGCTGGTTTATTCTGCTTCACAGCATATGAATACAATCAGGTGAAGCAATTTTGCAAATGTGACACCAAATGGTCTGTCATCTTTGTGAGTTCCAGAGGAAGTGGAGGGGAACATTTTTTGTTTTGCCTTTAGGTCAGATCTTCTGTAGAAATAGTCTTTTATGTAACATTTCATGACTTTTGTCTGCAGGGATGTTGCTTTGATTCAGACTTTTACTATATTCACTGTGTGGATGAAATGGCCGGAAAAAAAATCTATTAGATTAAAAAACAAGACACTGTTAGTTTTATGTTATGTTTAAATACTATTAAATGTGAATCATGGTTTCATACAGAGTGCAGATATTCCTGGAATATAAAGTGTTTTTTTATTGCAGGAATTTTATTATGATTTTATATTAAAACTCCATTTGATTCAGTCTCCAGAAACCTCCAGAAACAAAATCTGGACTTAAAAGTCAAATTCAACACATTCTTGTCTTCTACAGAGAAACATTAAAGATTAGGAAAATTAACTCAACAGCAGATTTAAAAGCAGTGATTTTGTTTTAGATGCAATTTCACACTAATGGTGAAATTGATGTCGGAAAAGAAAAGTGCAGAAGCAGGAAGAGAGATAGAAAATGTCAGAGGCAACTTGCTTGTCTTGTTCCTGGAGATGAAAATTAAACCATCTTCTAAGACGTCCTCCAAATTCAATGAACATTTAAATTTCACATTAAGCTTTATGTGTCATAAACACACACCCTTAGGCTCACCAGCGCTCTCCTGTGTTCATCCTGACAGGGAGCGTACTATACCCAGCCAGTGTATGCTGCTCAACCACATGTGATCCATCACACCACCGTGGTGCAGCCTAACAGCATCCCCTCCACAGCCCTCTACCCGGCCCCCGTCCCTGTACCTGCTCCTCGCAACAACGGCATGGCCGCCATGGGCATGGTGGCCGGGACAACCATGGCCATGAGCGCAGGTACGACCACAACCACTGACTCCATTTTACAGACATGACTGCTGGGCCTGATGCCTTGACTATAATCTGACTATAAGTCATTTAATTATGTTGAAGATGGTGAGCAAGATTAAACATGTCTGTGCAAGAAACAGGGCTGTATATCATAAAGCAAAAGGGTATGAATTAGACTTTAAGCAATTGGATGATCAATTTATTGTTTGATAGACTGAAAAATTACTGGTTTGATCATTAATTAATCTTATTTTTTAATCAGAATATTTCATTTCCAGCATCCCAAACATGAATATTTGCTGTCATGTTCTATGACAGTAAAGTTTGGCCTGTTGATCAAACAAAACAAGACATTTTAAGCTGTTATCATGGGCTCTGTTAACTTATAACAGTTTACTTATACTTATAACAGTGATAGACAGTTTCTTTCATTTGTTGACATTTTGTACACCAAAATGAGGTGATTGAGAAAATAATCGTAAGCTTAATAAATAATCAAAGTGATTGTTAGATGCAACACTATTATAAATTGATTCTCTCATTCATGCAGTTATTTAGTCGGCTTCTTTCAGGGTTAATTTTTTATGTACAAGCTAGATTGACAAGTGTTATATTTTATTTAGAGCTGGTGTAAATTGTCATTTCCTAAAATGCTAAAGAAGAAATCAGGGAAAATATACAAAAATGCTTCAGTAAGTCGAAAACAGATTGTAGGAAAATGCTCTCCTGTTATTTAAATCCTGGCGGAACATAAAAGTCATTATGTACAATGAACGAAAAAAAAAATCCTTCCTGGCTGTTCACCAAGTGAATTCATGTTAATGACTGTAGCTCATTAATGGTGTTGTTAACTTCCTGTAGGGACCCTGCTGACAACGCCCCAGCACCCCCAGATTGGAGGACACCCAGTTACTGTGCCAACCTACAGGCCCCAAGGGACACCTGGGTACAGCTACGTACCGCCTCACTGGTAGAGCCCACCCATCATGTGAGTGTCTGCCCTCCTGCTGTTCGCTTTGTCCTCTTTGAGATGTTCCTCACCACCCCAGTTTTTTCTCCTCCATCTGTTTCCTCCACCACACCCCCGCCTCCCCTTTTTTTATTTGTTCCTCTGTTGTCTCTCTGACTCGAACAAACCGTGCTGCCTTGCTTTTTCTTTCCCTCAGATGTCTGCGGCAGACTTGTATCAGTCACCAACCTGTACCTCTGCTCTTCTTTCCCACCAGATCTGGAGTCCACCATCGTATGCAACTGCTCAAATCTTACACGGGCTCCCATTGTTAACCACGGGAACTCGGCACCTGTCTGCAAGAACAAAACTAAAGTGCAACAGCCACTTTACTATTATTGTTATTGTTATTATGCGACATTCTCTAACTTTTTTTTTTTTTTTTTTTCCAAAAGCTGCTTTTATTTTTTTTCTTTCTGTTCATTTGCCAACCAGTCATTACCTTATTTTGTATGGTTAATTTTTTTTACATTTTAATTTCCTCACTTTCTTTCTGCCGTGTCTGTCATTGGAACTCCAGAAGGACTCTTGACCAATCACGGGTGTCAGTCGCTCCTGTTTCTGTGTTGTGCTGGTGTGTGTGGTCCTTCCTGCTGCTGCTCAGTTGGCTGGAAAATATCGGGCACTTATTCCTCATTATCATCTCCATCGGTCACTACAAAGACTTATTGACTTATGCTGCCAAATTTTCTAACGACTAGATATCAGCACAGGGTTTTTAACATAATTAGGATTTTAGTTTTCTTGGGTTATTTAACATTTTAATACTCTTTCTTTTTTTGCCTCACTCAACTGAATTTCTTTACCTTTTTTCCACTTCTTCCTGCCTTTGTTCTTCCTTACTTTTCATCTTTTTTTTAAAATCAGCTTTGTTTCATTTTCAGTTAAATCTCAGTCGTCTTCCAGCACGTAGCTGTCTGTCCGGCGGTTGTCGGTCCATCATCCCTGTCCTGAAGTCTCTGTGTGAGTGCTGTGTCGCTATAAGCAGAGCACTTACTGAACATTACCCATCCTGCTACGTGTCCAACAGTGTCCACATTAGCATAGCACCTAGAACACACTAAGAGAACATCATCATACTTCATGCTACATACTATGCAGGCTGGTATGTTGTGACACTATTGAAATCTTAACCTTAGCGTAGGTCAATACAGATGTACAAATATTTATGATAAACATGTCAACAGTGTAGGTGGTCGTGCACACTTTCTCACACACAAACACACACACAAGTATGCACACACACAGGGGCTCCTGTGGTGTGTTGGGGAAACAAAAAACATGATCACTTATTGGCACTTACTGTACAATACCCAAACCCCAAATACAAGCAAACACACACATACATGACATGGATTTCTTGGAGTGTGCGTGGCAGACGGTAGAGAAGGAGTTTAAAGGGACTGGCACTAGGAGAGCAGACGAGGAAGGAGGAGGAGGGGAGGAGGTCACATGTTCACAGTCGGTCGTTTCATTTCAAGGCACAAGTCATTTGAGTTCGTGATGGCTCACCTGCAAGAGACCGCACAAACACTCTGCCGTTTTTGCACTACATGGATTGTGCGTTGATGTTCTGATTGTGATTGTATCGCCTTATCGCCCCCTCCTCCTTCCTTCTTCCAGGCGAGGACTTGTAACCAAACACTCAACAGATTGAAACCTAGACTCTCGAGTATACAGTTAATAACGGACCAGTAAAGTAAATGTGCCGATAGATGGATCCACTCCATTCCACAGTGCCGTGACCAAAACCAGTGAGGTTGTGCACCATATTTAGGAAGAGATGGTGTCAGAAGGCTGTAATGTATATACACCTGGTCCATGTCATAGGCATGATTTGTTATTCTCAGAAATCTTAAACTTCGTGGGTATTGTGAAGTGCTAGTGCAGAATGAGAGTACTGGCGTTGTAGAAAGTGTTGGTTTGAGTGTTCATGGCTATAAAGAACACTGTCACTCAGTTTTAAACCAGTTCAGTTCAGCAGGTGGTCGGGTGCCAGTCCAGCACGACCTTCAGGAGCTAATAGACTTTTTAGAGTTTTTTTATGGAAACAACTCATCCATTTGTTCACTGTGCTTTCCTTCTGCAAGAGTCAGAGATTTCTACATATCTGCTTCTACTGACTACATTTAAACATGATTCTCCATTTTTAAAATAAAAAATACAGCATAAAACCGTGATTTTATGAAACCTGCCATTAGCTGAGGATAATATTTGAGCCAATGAGATGTGGACCATATACAGCCATTTTCTGTTGCCTTTTTATGCTTCTACATGTAAAGGCACTTATGTACACGCAAAGGCATCGATGACCCATCTGAATCGAAAACTGAACACACCCAGTAGTGGTGGTGGGGTCTAATATTTAGGTGAGGCCTGTGCTATTTTTCAGGATTTACATAAAAAAAAAAAAAGAATAAGACTCAAATCACAGCTTCAGATCTGTAGAGTACAGATTGGTATAATAAAAGCATTTACTGCGTGGATAGATGAAGTGGTTTGATATTGCAATAAAATAAGAGGGAACGCCTCCAACTGTTAACATACAGTAATTATTTTATCAGCGTTTTTTGAATTGATTTTTAAAAAAAAGCTTATTGTTGTAATCTCTAAATACGGATTACAGGCTCTGTATGCAGCCTCCATTCAATAATATTACAGTTACTGTTAAGAGTAGAACATATCAAGAATTTGGGTATTGAATAACTTTGTGAGGAAATATTGCACAACATAAGACAAAAAAAAAACTTGACTATAATTTAATGCTAAGTAACAGGTACCTAGGCTTTGTAGTGCAGGAGGGAGGAAGAAGCAATTTATATTGTAATTAAAAATAAAACAATAAGGTCGAGTGTTTGAGGTATTCTTAGTCCAGATGTTTGTACACTAGTAGGTTACTTCTCAAGAAAATATTACATAATGCCGCTGTCGGATGAAAACCGTCGATCTTTGAGCCTTATTTTTTAAAAGGACCCCCTCGTATTTCAGAAGAGCTCAAGTGGAAGTCATCGGCACCGGGTCATAAAATGTTCCCACCACGGAAGGATCTTGTATATTTTAACTCAAGCCAGTGAATCTGAAAAAAGATGCAGAAACTGGATTTTCTTGCGACAGCAGTAATGTTACTTGTCATTAGGATTTATTTAACCAACCACTACTTCTGTCAGTATTTCTCAGTTCAATCTTTTGTTTTTCCTTCTTTCCCTCTGGTCAGTTGAGCATAATGGGTATGCATAATATTCAGGTGTATTTCACTATAGCATTGGATCTCTAAGTTAAAAAAAAAATGCAGTATATTTATACAGCAAGTGGTACAGTAATGTATTTCTAGCTAAGCATGGTTGCATCAGTGTGGCAGCTACTGTTTGTGCTTTTAATTTTTTTTTTAATTTTTTTTTAATTCTTTTTAAACCTCTTCTGCATCTGTCCTCTACATATCTGTCACTGAGGGGGGAGGAGAAGTTAAAGTTAAGGTCTAGCAAATGGACGTAGGGAAATTCTCATCAACAAATTCCCACGTTTATTTTTGTATTGGATTTACAGACCTTGTGGAAGCAGATGATTCACGACAGAACTGAAATGGATAGCTTTTTTTTTTTTTTTTTTTTAAAGGTAGACCGGAATAGGTTACCACGCCGCTTTTGGAAGCCATCTTTGCGGTCCATTTCTGTTCTGACAGTTCAAGTGTGTTGAATGACTTGTTGGAAACCCTCAGCCGCCATGCCCTTTGTTCTGTGCCATATTTCACCAACAGTTGTTCAGTAAATCTTAGTTTCTTTCTCCTAAGTAACTGGTGAATTCTGAGTCCTTGTTATGTCTAGCTTCCTGTGAATCTGTGTTTTCCTATTGCTGTCCTATTTCTCACATTGTTGTTAATGCATATTGCCTGTCTCACCTTTTATCTTTCTGACTGTATCCTCTGTGTTGAGCCTATTTTCTCTTTGTGCCACAGCTCCCTTCAGAGGCCATTTTGCATCCCTCCAAGCATTCAAACATTTAGTTTTTATCAAGGATGCAAAATGGAGCATGTGTTCTGCTCCCACTTGTGTCCACTTTCACCTTTTCTTTTAACCTTCTGCTCTCACAGTCTCATGTTTTTTGGCCTTTATGTCCTTCCAGTTTGACTTTGCGACCCTCTCCACCCCGTCTCAGTAACAGCCCTATTGAACTACACTAGAAATTGGTTTCACTCATGGTGATTATCTGTTGTATTTTTTTTTTTACGATTTCGATAAATCTCCACTAGATGTCGCCACTGACAAAGCCTGGAAGTGGCATCACCATGGTTCAAAGCTTTGAGCCTCAATGATAAATTCATGATTAATTGGCGTCATTTTAAATTTAAAAATCACAATATGAGCACTGAGATATTTTTGGAGGTTGATTTTTCCCAAATTTTTTGTATATTTTCAGAAATGCCATTTTAGACAACAAACAAAAATGGACATCAAAATAAGATTTTAAGGTTTTATTTGTTCTTAAAGGAGCAGTAATTCATTTTAAGTTAAGGGAAAATAAGAGGGTTTTTTTTCTTTTCTGGGCTGAGGACCAATGCTCATCAAAGCTCTTAAAAGCTCAGTAGAGAGGTAAACCTGTGGAGCATCTTTACCAGAGAGCAGTCTGGTTTTTCAGGGTGGAGAAACCGCTTCCTCATTTCACTCCATTCCTTGCCTCTCGTTTATTTCAATTTGCACTTAAAGTGAAAATGGACAGTCGAACACTTTGATGTGTTTAGAGGGGGAAATGCAAAGTTGTCTTAATCTTGGGTCTTTTATTATCTTTTTAATTATCTGTCCTCGGTGACATTTCCAGACGTCGAAAGGTGGTAACATTAATGAGGATTACTCTGTCCTTTTTATCCACTTTATTTTAATCTTGCTCTTCACTTTCACAGTGAAAAGCAACCAGAACCATTCATTCAACACTTCTCCTCTCCTTCCATCTCCCCTCTCTTTTTGCCTTGCAGTTGCTAAGTCTTAGTTTTTTTTATTTCACAAGTATAAATTAAAACACTACTATCACAGTGAATAGTAGGCGCTTAAATGTCTTCGATGTTCTGCTGCAGCTTTTTAATTTCGATTTGTCAGAGATATCTCTTAGTTTAATTTGACACTAAATGTGATGCAAAAAGTGGAAATTCCTTGTCTTCCAAAAAAAAAGCTTACTTGTATCCCCCTGGATCGAGTATTAGGAACAACCCCATCTTTGGAAGTTTTAGTTTGGTACCCAGTTTGCACATGCTATGGTATATCTGTTACCGTAAGGTTGTGTTTGAAACAGAAGCCCAACGTCTGTTCAGCGTTGAGAGAAGTGAATTGTATGTTAGCTATTTGGTCCAGAGTGAAGGACCAGCGTCAGGCTTGTGATATGAAGTGTAAATCTGTTTTTAATTTGTTTTTTTACGTTTTTTTGTTGTTGAGGGTTTTTTTTTTTTTTTTTTTAAAGATCAGTTAGTGATCTTAGTACTATAACTAAGCCAAGTTTGTAATTGTATATTTACTGTAAAATGTAGAACATTGAATAACTATTAAAATTTTCCTATAAAAGGAAGATTTTCTTGTGTGACCTTTTTTTCTTGTCGTTATTTTTCCCTTGATTGAAGATAACTGAAGAAATGTCTGAATGCTTGCTCTCACATCGGACAAAATGAGATGTGTCTCCATGTACTTACAGCTGACATTTTCCTAAAGTGAGACGGATACCTGTTTGTTTTGCTGCATGACGGTGCATTCTCTTAAAATGAAATGCAGTAATAAGTCACTCTTTGCTTCTCTAGCAAAAGAGCGAGACTCTTTTTAGCTCTGTGTTAATCACAGATCAAGCCAGAATTATTATATCAAAGGAAAATTTAGCACTTGACTTGGATGCACATATACTATAATTCTGTTAAAATGTACAGCTCACTTTCAATTTGTCTATGTAATTTGTGCATCTTCTTAGAGCTAAATGCCAGAAAGATAAGACTCTAGTGATGCAAACGCAAATCTAGAGTGAGTCTAAAGTAACTCAGAGAACTGCACAAAATCAAACCAGCAAATAAAACTAATTTGGATGTAAAATCTAAAAAAGTTCTATGTGAGTGCTTCACTTTTTCTGCCTCACCTTCTGACATCAGCTCAACAACTGTAGCTCACAAAACCGTTTCGCCACAAGGCCCATTTGTGGTGAGACTGTTTTGGGTAGCTACTGTTTTCAGGAATGAACCTTTAATCTCAACCGATGCTTCATTTAAAGATACAAAGGCAGTGCAGAAGATGACTGTTGAAGAAGTTGGCAAACATTGGAGGAGAAAAGCATGATTGAAAATGTTTTTAAAAATCGGTTTGGGGAATGTTATTAGGAAATAAATACACTTACGTTTGTCAGGCCTCAAAAATGTGCACAATGTGTTTTGGTGAGAAACACTGTACATAAATTTTGTTAAGATACAAAAAAATGTGCTTAACTTTCATTTATTAGTAAAACAAATGACACTGCAGCGAAATGTGGAAATGTGCCATATCAGTAAGTGGAAGTGAGCGGATGTTTATGGGCCAGGATTTTAGATTTACTGGGGTCATGTGTTCATTTGATTTATCTTATTTTGCTGACCTCAAAATTTGGCGAAACTGAGTTAAAGTTTTTTAACTGTAGAATATAAAGTCCCTGCAGGTTATCAAAACCATGCGGTCAGTGTCTTTAATGGCAGCCACAGCCTGAAAACAACCGTCACAGAACTGGCTTCATTGTCCAAAATCGTTTTAGTGGATATTTCCTTTTAATGACGAATTGAGAAGAGGTTGATGTCAGGACACCAACGCTGACAAGGATCATTGATTTACAGTCTGCATTCGAATAGAAGGAGCAGAATTGCATTGTTTCCTTTGTGGCTGAATAAGACAAATAGCACGCCAACACTCACTCTTTCACTTCTCTATATATCCATCACCAGACATCCTACTGGGTTGTGCAATACCAACCACATGTTCGACTGAACAAACACTGACACACACCTCTTTTGTGCACAATACCACGCCAAGCGCACACACACAATCATATCTTTATGCTGAGTTGACGATGCAGTTTATAACGTTCAGTCTGTTTTGAAGGTCATCAGAAGTCGCATTAGATATATTAAACCTTTATGTTTCAAGAAGTGTTTTGTAGCCAGATATGAAACTTGTGTCATGTTTATCTTGCTTATTCCCTCCTCCAGTCACACAGGCTCTCGTTATCAGAGCTCTAATCAATGACACTATGTGAGTGTTTAATCAAAGTTTACTTATGTTTCACTTTTCGTACAAGAAAGGCACGAAAAGCGAAACTACAGAACTTCTGCAGAACGTCGGCCCGTTGTGTGACAAATGGAGGAAGAAGTGAACATAGTGTGATGGTTCAAGTACACAGCTGTGTCATCAAGTCAGTAAACTGCAGTGGTAGAAGTATACAAATCCCTAAGAGTAGTAATACCTCACTGTACTACAACTATAAGTCATGCATTCAAAACCTTACTTAAGTAAAAGTATAAGTATAATCTGCAAAATGTACTTGAGTTATGAAAAATAAAAGTACTCATTGTGTAGTAAATTAGTCCCTGTCAGTGTTTCACTATTATATCTGATGTTTTTGGATTCATATTTCTGCTGCATTAATGTGTATGATGCATTTTTGCTTTCAATGTTTGAGCTCATTTTAATTACTTTGTATACTGTTGGGTAATTTGATCTACATTGCATCACATTCTATAAGATCATCATATGTTTGTAGTTTTGCCGTCCTGTGAGTCATCTTTCTTAAAAATGTGATCTGTTCATGAGCTCAGAAAAACAGGCCTGTTTTCAGCTTTGTGACAATGGATGTTCCTTCTAATCCATTTTTTTTAAAAATAGTTTAGTTTAGTGAAACCCATAAAGAAACACTTAATCCTTCAGTTTATCAGAAAAAGATCACAATCACCATATTTGGAGATTCAAGCTTTTCACTGCACAGGAAGTGTTTGAAAATGTGTAATCTTAAAAGGAACATGTAACTAAAGCTGTGAGACACATGTAGTAGAGTAGCACAAGTACATGATTTCACTCTGAGATGTAGTTGAGTAGAAGTATAAAGATGCATAAAATAAACAAACACTCAAGGATAGTACATGTACCTCAGATTTGTGTAAGTTTAAGTACAGTGAATGTGCTTTGCTTTTTCCACCCCTGGTGAAGTTACACAGTTGAATTGTTTTTATTCTTGTGTTAGTACAAAATAGTGTTTAAAATGCTTGAAATAAACAAAGAAGATGATTAACTTTTATACCAAGACTTGATTTTGTGTGTTTATGGAAATGTACAATAATATTGAAACAACTGAATTTCAGAATGTTGTTGAGGCTGTAACTGTTAATGATAATAACCTCGGCGGCCATCAAGGTTCATCACTGACTAACTAATGACTGGATTTCTCATCAGCTGGGATCCTGCAAGCCAGATCAGCAACACATGGCCTCCCAGCACAAGGTTTAACACTCCTCCTGTAGATACTTCAAAAGAGGCAAATTCTGCATCTGTGCATCTGCAGATCTTTCTGTCAGCTGTTGACCTTTTGTTTGAACCAGTGTATTTGACTAGAAACATTTATTGTGTTGTTATGACAAATGCCTGCCAGATAGATAGATAGATAGATAGATAGATAGATAGATAGATAGATAGATAGACAGACAGACAGACAGACAGACAGACAGACAGAGACAGTTGTGCCACCTGCTCAGATTTTCACTTCCTGTCATGTTTGAGCTGTCAGCACAGGACTATTCAGACTGTCATTTGTGTATGTTTAACTGATACGATCAACTGACACACAGCTCTTTAAGCATGCCGGTAAATCATAACACACTATTGCGGACAACTCTCTTAAACAAGTGCTATATGCAGACTGGCACACACTTAGTATTGACAGTTGTTTAAGGTTGATTTTATGTTGAAGTGATGGACGATTGAGGACCTGGAAAAACCAGATGCAGGTTATAAAAACATTCCATCTCTCAGTGAAATTAATGACTAACCCGAGGGCTTTTATAAGACTGTAACACTGTGTGGAAACAGCCAGTCACATGCTAGAAAGACTTAAAAAAAAAAAAAAAGACTATGCTCAAGTGCTGTACATAAACATCAAGGTCATTAGAATATTTGCCCGGAAACGTCTTTTATGGGAAACCACACAGGGAGATTATTTGGTTTTAGCCAAGGGTTGTTGGAATAAAGTTCAGTGAAACTGTGGCACTGTAGTCAGTCATCAAGTCCAACAGTGAGCAACAAAAATATCAACAACAAAATAAAATGTTAAATATGATGCATAGTTATGTAACTTGCATTCCTGAAAAGCACCACAATACTTTGGGCTTGGTGCTTTAGTTCTCCAGCACTCTGACAC
Organism: Centropyge bicolor; assembly: GCA_037975185.1. NCBI lineage: Eukaryota > Metazoa > Chordata > Actinopteri > Pomacanthidae > Centropyge > Centropyge bicolor. Next base: position 1,795,439 of record JBBMOC010000047.1, read on the forward strand.
ACAACAACTACAGACTTCAACTACAGAAGGATCAGGTCCAGATTCAACCCTTCTAAGCCGGACTCTTACACTCGTCCCCTTGGCTGACCCCTTCATGAGGATGTGTTTGTAAAAGGTCGAGCTGTTGCGGAACAGACGCAGAGAAGGGTGAGGGCCTGAAATGACATGCGTTCGGATCAGAGAGGCTTTTACTCCATGATCATTACGAAACTTCACTTCCCTGTCTGCACACGTCTCAGTTTCAACATGACAAGTGAGCTCATTTAGGAGAAGTGGTCTGCTGGATGACTCCTTGGAAATGTAATCATTTAAGTGACTCGACCCTCTTTTGTATATTAATTTTCTCAGTTGGTGGTATGAGCATAGATTTATCCCCTTGTCATCTTCGAGACTCTTCAGCTTTTCCTTGTTTATTTCATTTATATCATCTTGTGAAGGATTTCTGGGCCATTAATTGTGTCAAATTGTAAAGTGTATTTTTTTCTATGTGCAGATGTTTAAATTTATTTTTTTAGCTGCTGTGTCAGTGTGTGGCCGAGACAATGGCAGACAGTTTTCTAGTCAAGTGTTTACTGATAATATACCAGCAGCCACCTGATAATCAGTTTTGTCTGGCCCTCTTTCCCAGCAGAGCCCTGTGAACAGTACAGATCCCATGTATTCAAACTCATGAACACTATAATTTAGGATTTCCACTCTCACACAAGCACACGTCATTAAAGCCAGTCTGTAGCCTCTTGGGATTTGTACACATAAATCCTGAAATATGGCTTCACACACACACACACACACACACACACACACACACACACACACACACACATACACACACACACACACACACACACACACACACAGAGTCAGTCAGACAGTTAATAGCAACAATACACAGTTTTATAGCAGTTCAATAAAATGAACAAAGAGTGACAGTAACATGACTAAAGCTGCAATCTGGCAATGATTTTCTCATCAAACAACAGAAACAAACTAAAGTTTCAATCCACATGAATGTATTAATCTCACTGTTGAGGAAAACCTTAACCATATCGTCACAGATTTTAGTCTCATTTGAAACATCACAATCTTTAAAAATCTGACATTTGTGACAATGGTTAGGCTACAAAAGACAGATACATTGTGAATGAAGAGGCCCAAAGACTCACTGGTCACAACACTGAATACAAAAGTAAGAATTAATAATGTAAAACAATATCAATATTTTCTGACATAATCTCCAGATCAGGATTCAAAACACAACCAGTACTTCTGTTACTTTCCATGACAAGAGTATATGTTGAGGTGTCTTTGCTATACTCTGCACTTTACCACTGCATTAACACAGGCAGTCAAAATTTAAGTATCTTAGTTGTGATTGACACCAAACATGCCGCACATATCCAGCTATTCTTGATATTTCAACTCATTACCCTATTAAGAGTAGTGCAAATATGAAAGGACTCCTCCATTTATATTCATTTTCTTAAGCCTAACCCGATTGTGCATGCCACTGAGAGCAATTAGTGCTTTTTGATGTTTACAGGAACATAACAGGTTAATGAGGCTGTGCTGCCATTTCCCCAAATTTGCATCTCTATCCTATACTGGATGCTGAGTAGGATACAAGTATGACACATCAAAGTATGAGTACAATTAAGGTCTCACGAAATCCCAAAGAGATTAGATCAGGTGACACTTGTAGAGCAGTTCTGTCACGCTCAGTGATGTTTGCCAAAATGCCGCTGTCATTGAAGTGAATGAGCAGCAAACAACTGTGGCTGTGTGCTCTGTAATTGAGAGGATGAGGGTAATAGAATGCCACTCGTAGACTCTTTTAGTGTCTGAAATCATTCGCTGAGGACTCAAACACTTTGGACCCACGACCACTGATGTGTTATAATCTTATGCTCCAAGGTGTCCCATACAGACAGACATGATGGTTAGGTGGACATCAATAACACATGACCTCAATATCAATTAAATCAAAGTATGGTCCTGTTAAAACAAGTGAACAACAACAACAAAGCTATTGAGAAGTATTTATCTGTTTTTTGGGTTTGTTTTAAGGCAGTTTACTCATCAATTTCAAAGGTAACTGCAAGAAGCACAAATATTGTGGTTTTAATATTCCTTAATCTAAACTGATTTAATTTTAACATTATACAAACTATGTTTGAGGTACTTGTAAAATACGTCATTCGTTCCTTAAAGCAAATATTTATGCTGTCTATGACATGATTGTTTGAAAAATATGAACAAGACAGGCTAAAAATAAAACGCACAAACATGTCATATTCTGAAGTGCTCCCTTTAGTCAGTGGCCTCACTGCGCATGCGCGGAACGCGGCTGCCGTCGCTCGCTGCAGAAACCGAGCGAACAGTTTTTCGTGTGTGTGTGTGTTCAGGAACAGGAGCCGCTTCACAGCATGAAGATCAGACAGACGAGCAGGCTGATTTAACACACACCTGCAAACCAACGTGATCCGTTCACCTGCAGACTGAAGCTAGTGTTTGTGCTGTTCCAGTGGAAGAGTTTTTCTGATATGGCTCAAACAACTTGTTGACACTTCATTTATTCTGCTGTCATTAATGAGGGTGAGTTCATTTTATTCACATTCATATTTGTTCTCACTAATCTCTTAAAGACTGTACTATACCCAGCTAATATTTCACTAGTGAAACATGATTTTCCCATTGGGACATAACTAAATACCAATCTCTCACACACACACATTCACTTTAGTATCATTGTGATCATTTGTTTACAGCTTTATAATTTTATTGTGACATATTATTCCTTCACACTTGTGTTAAAGTCTTACCACAGTCAGGAAGCTGTTGAAATGTTAGAGAAACTGAAAATGATGAAACAGATACACAAAACAGTAGGACACTTCTGTCCAGGCCTAAAATATATTTAAAATAAAGGACTAAAGATATATATATAAAAGTTTGGATAAACTATAAGCTTCAGCCCCTATGAATTATAAGATCTGTGTGCAAACTATGTACAAAACTGTTCCAGTGGATCACTGCTTGCCTCTCTCTCTGTACACAAAGTTCATTTATTGACAAAATGGGAAAGTTGATATTAAGCCAGGTAGTAGAGCTGCAGGCATAAATGTCAGCAATCAGATAGGTAGCCTCTGTCAGTGCCTAATAACATTAGACAGCTAATAGTGTGTTGCAAATGAAAAGCCTGATTGGGCTCGTCAAGCTTCGGGCATGTATGTGTTCATCTTACTAAGTCATAAACAAGCAACCACTTTTACTGTTTGCAACCTCTAGTCGTGGATTTTTCTGGAGGGCGCAGACGTCCATGTGGGTGTCAAAGTGAGTTCCCGCGTTGAGTCATGTTCCCCTCCACAGTTGGGGTTAGGACTCATGGTTAGGTGTAGCTGAGATAAATGTTTGGGGTGAGGTTGAGCATCTCTGAGGTCCACGGCTGGGGTTCAGGATAAGGGTGGGTGCAGGTTAAGGTGTGTTTGTGTGTGTGTGTGTGTGTGTGTGTGTGTGTGTGTGCGCATGCTGTAACGTTTAGCCTCCAAGGACACGCTGTTCCTTAAGGAGCAGGGGAACAAGATGGGCGAATGCCTCACTTTAGAGGAAGGGGCAAAATGTGGTTGGGTTCTGAACAGCGCTCAGTAAACAACAGAGTTAAATTAGGCTCAAACCTTTAAAATCACACACAATAACGTGTCATAAAAAGTTGAGTAAATGCTTTTTGGTACTTAAAAAGGTACAGCCTTTGCATGCCTCCCACTACAGTCCAGCGTCTGGTGCTAAAATAGGTCACTGAAACATCCCACAAAAACCCAGCAAGCCTGGCAAATGTCTTCCTGTTGTGGTGGAGGAAGATTTGTGTGCAGTGTGCAGTTTAAATCAGCCACTGTACTGTTGATAAGAGCTCAGCCGCTGTGATAACATCAGATTTGTTGCATCCCGTCCGTGTTTTCTCCCCAGTGTTTTTTCTTAATCAAATTCCACACAGTGAGCGCCGGCAAGGCACTAATCTGATGCGAGCTGCACGGTGGCACACCTCAGGGCGCCGAGCTTTTACTGTGCATATACCAGGTGTGAGTGTTTGATAGCATCTGCGTGAATTTGCGGGAAATGTGGCGTGAGGTTCTGCACAAACGTCAAACTGAAAATGAATGAAAATATGTCGAAACCACAAAAATCAGGCCGTAAAATCACCCTGGGAAACAGCCTCTGTTCCCATGAATCGGATGTACGGTTAATCAGCTGTGAGAAAAAACATGTTTTCTGACATCACAGTCAAAGTTTTAGTAGCTTCCTGTTTGCAGAAGTTTGTTCATATTCACAAATCTTTACTGAGCAAATATTTGACACATATTTTACAAGAGAGTTTGAGTTCAGAGAAGAACAGAGCAGGCATCATGTTCTCATTTGTTCCTGCTCGTGCATGCTGTTATAAATCTTGCAACCATGATGAATGACTTTACCTTTCAGTACAGCATCTGTATTATGACCTGAGTTGTATGTCCATGCTGCAGCCATCTGTCTTTATATCTGTATCAACAATCTGAGGATGTCCAGGACTGTGTTTAACAACACTGAGCTCACATTGATATCTTAATGCAACAGGATATTAAATTTATACTTATTATACTTCGCTAAGAACAAACAGAGACAGGAAGAAGCATCTTCATCATGATAGTTATTACTGTAAACGTGTACTGTATGTACGGCTGCGACTAATACTTCTTTTCATTATTGATTACTTTCTTCTCACTTACAGTGTCAGAAAACAATTCCTAAGACAAAGGTGGCGTCTTCAGGTGTCTGGATTTTTCTTGTCTAAAACCTCTAAATCTGCAAATTACTGTTACATAAGAAAAAATGTTCATAATTGAGAAATGGGAAACTGAAGCATTATCTCTTTAAAATGGCTTGAATGACTAATCAAATTGTTGCCTATTACTTTGTGTCAGCTCTACATGTATGCATATAACTGCTGCTTCCCTTTCAACATTACATAGATCACGTCTGCTGTTGATGACACAAGTGGAAAAAAAGCGAAGTGAAATTCTTACAGAAAGCTTGTATTACTCAAATAACTGTTTCCTCCATCACTTTTCTATCCGCAAGGGAACTACCAATGAAAACAAGTTGTCACATCGCAGACGTGCTAACCAAGCATCATTTGGATGGCCTGTCATGTGTAAAGACCTGGCACCCTCCACGTGGGATTTGGGCTACTGTGTTTTTATTGAAGATTCCTTTCTGCCTGGCTTCTCTGCATGTTTTGTCTGTGTGACTGGGAACAGACTAATGTAGCACTCAGACGGAGACAGAGAGGTGATAGATGGGTAGGGAGACAGAAACAGGGCCAAAGACAAAGTTAAATGTTATCTCACTGGGTTAATAATCAGGAGTTCAGTGGCCGCCATGTCCTTAAAATTGATCATGTGATTTCCCTCAAATCTGATTCTTCTGGTCTGAGTAGGTTTTAGAGGACTCACTCACATAATGTGTCTTAATTTGGAACCACAGAGCTAATGTTAAAAAACGGCCGTATAATTCTTGATTGTCTGAGATGCATTGTCAGTTCAAGACGTTTCTTTGTATCCTCTTTATGCTTTGCTGACTCTACTCTCAAAGCTGCGTTCAGGTCTGCTCTGCACCGCGAACCCGTGACAACAGCCACCGCAGGGCCCTGGCTAACTGCTGCTTTACCTCTCTGTTAAGCTTTTGATAACCAGAGGTGTGCATCGAGCTGTTACGGCAACTTACTGCAGCGTCGTGTTTGGAAAAACATGTTTTTCCATCAACGTTAAAAGAAAGCCCATAACAACCACTTGAGCGAAAACAAGTGCAGAGAAAGGTTGAAAATATTTATGTGTCCCTGGGATGTGTGTGTATTATCAACAAGCCCTTATTGTTGTAATGATAGAGAGGACAAGAATAAGAGAGAAGCAAGTGTCCAGTAATCATGGTTCTTCTTGTATCTGTGTTCATGCTTCTTGGTATGTGTGAACCAAATATTTCAACTTGCTGCACAAGTTTCTTACTGACTTTTGAACATCTCTAATTCATCTGGTGTTGTGTTCGTTGATGGCAAACAGAAACAAGTGAAGTTGGCAGAAGTAAAGAAGTTGTCTTACTACACAGCAAGTGAGCTGCATCCATTCATTCCTTCCGTTCATGTTAGTCATTTCTCTTTGGGAGTTTTCTTATAAAAAGGCGTCAATCCCTTTGAAATTTCCGTAAGTCGACTTAAACCCCGTGCAGCTGAGCGTTGATCTCATTCGCCATTATTCCGCTGCTGTTCTTCGTGACAGTAGCCACGCTTACTTACAGAAAGATGACATCAGTCGGCCTTAACTTGTCTACTAATCTATGACTGGTTGCTTGCTTCTCTAACAGCTGTCTATGGGCGCAACACTGTTTAAACTGCTGAACAAATGCTGGTGGTGATTCAGATGTCTGGAACCGGGCTGACAGGAAATGAGAACTCTTAAATCTGTGTTTTTCATTGTTGAGGATGTTCAATGCCATTTTTTTTCAATAAGTTGACACTGCAGACACGAGTCCAGTCGGGGACATTGACGTTCATGGTTGATGCTGAAGGTCATAATCCACCATGGTGCTCAGGGTCAGGCTGAATGAATGACACAAAATGATTTTTTTTTTAATTTTATTTTTCTGTCATAACATACCATACAACATGGAGATGTACCTACCAACTTTACACTTTCAAGTGAGAATACAAATATTGGGTTTCATAAAATTAAAAAGTAAAAAACAAACAAAAACCCACATATATACCCACCCACCTATATATATTCGTAAATACTTACACATATATTTTCATACATACCTATATACATCTTAAATCTATATATATGCATATCTAACCTATACAGTGCAGGAAGAGGAGGTAATCATAAGTGAGGCATTGCCTGTGTCAACGGTGCCCATCTTACACTAAACTTGTCCATTTTCATTTGCAATCTTGCAGTGATCTTTTCCATGATATATACATTCTTTACTCTTTCCCTCCATTCTGTTAAGCTAGGAGGCCGCAGTTTCAGACAGGAGGCTGTTATAGTTTTCTTTGCTATGATAGGTAAAATTCTGATTAAGTGGATCAAATTCCTATCTGTTGAATGATCTGAGAATATACGACACAAAATGATTTATTCTGGCAGTCATATCTTGAAGGAACCTTGTGGTGTATCCACATCAAGTTCCGCTGCCCGATGCCCCACTGTCCTTTCTCTGTCTTGTTTCATCAGAGCTGCATTCACTTCCCCTTAGTGTGTGTCAACCGCACGACAAGAGTCACACAGAAAGAGAACAGAGCCTGAACCGCCATCTATCGGTCTTTACACGCCTGATGAAATCCTCAGTCCAAATCCTCACAGCAACACGCATCAACACGTTTTTGTCTACAAGTTGCGGCAAATTATAACCAACAGACCGCGGTGTATTGTTAACCTGCAACCATGTGTGGGATATCACTTTTAAAAGACTTCCTCTCTGCATCTCTGCTTTTTCAGTGGACTTTTGCCAGAAGGGAAATGTCAACTGCATCTACTGCTTAAATCCTTCTGTCTCGCCTTCTGTCTGCTAATGTCCATATTAGTGCTTCAAGCCTTTCTGAAAATCAAACAATTGGTGGAAACACATCATTTTTCACTGAAGCCCAGAGAAAGAGGGGTTGGCTCAGATGTGCTTGTTTGGTACGTGAGCCACGGCCTGTGGTCTCTGAGGAGAGTTTTCAAGTTGTTTATTAAGACCGTTGACTGATGGCGGTTAGGATTCATGCAACAAGTAATTGTTTTATTCTCCTCCTGACCATATGGCAGGCAGCATGCTAGTGCTGAACGCCAGCCCTCCTCATCACACATGGGTCTATTTACGGTGCAGCTGATTGGTTTATAATGTCTCCTGTGTTGTGCCCACAGTGCCCGTCCTTCAGAGTCCTATTACCCTGCACCATATTAGCTAAGATAATTAGTAAAGTGTTTTTTTTCTAATTCAACAATTGTGGTTTATCTTAGCTAAAGAGGATGTTTGTGTTTGTGTACATGCATGTTTTGTACACGTGAGTCCATGTCTTTGTGTTTGTCTGTGCAGCAGATGAATCCCTGCCTTCATGGGTGCAGTCTTTAATACGTAACATTTGTTTCCTTCCAGGACATATTGTCTCAAATTCATTACAGTCAAAGCATAAACATGTACACACATGTGGTAGCCTGTGTGTGTGTGTGTGTGTGTGTGTGTGCGCACGTCAGTGAATGAGTGTGTGTGTGTGTGTGCTGTATATCTGCAGGATGAGGAGCAGCAGGCATGAATCATTGATCAGGGTGGCCAGGGACAGCACAGATCAGAGATGGGGAAGTAATTAGTGTTGAATTGTTCCCTGCTCTATTCATTTATATCTCCTGTAAGTTTATTACAGAGACAGACAGTCAGTGTGTGTGTTTGTACAGTATACAGGATGTATATAGTACCTTTATGTGCCCTTATCTGCTACCTGCTCTTTTAGATTAGATTACCTGAATCCAGGTTGTTGTGTATCTGAGTGTGTGTGTTTAGCTTTCTTATGTAGAAAACCGGTGGCAAAATGTTTAATAGTTTAAGTCAAACTAAATCAACCATTTCAATCGGGTGAAAATGCCAAACATTTGCTGTTTTTGACTTCTCAAATGTGAGAATATAATGATTTTCTTCCAACTTATTTAATGGAAAACTTTTTGTTTTTGACTGTTGGCTTGACCAAACAAGCACCTGGGGGTTTTGAAAAAATGTCATTTTCATTGTTTTATGACGTAACAATAAATTAAATAAGAATTCAAAGAGCAGTCAAATAACAGCTGTAGGTCTATTTAACCATTGTCTGTTTACATTCATTTAACATGTATTATGCAGATTCTTATATACTTTGAGAGCAGGGGTGTAGGCTAAGATTGAGGTTGTTAATGTTCTATATTTGTCCTCAGCTGCACTTGCATTCCTGCTGTCGAGCTTTAAAAATACTCTTGCGTCAGCCTCAGCTCTGCCTTTTGGCAGGCCTCAGGGCAGAGAGCGCGTCTCTCCTGTCAAAGCATGTGCGAGAGGGAGATAAACAGTGTGCGGAGTGAGGGAGCGTCACTGTCAGCTACTGGTAACGTTACTCCTGTGAGGAGGGACCACTGCTGTGTGTAAATGACAGGTCATCTGCTGGTTTATTATAGCTCCTTCTGCAAGGGGAATTAGCTCAAATGGTAGAGCGCTCGCTTAGCATGCGAGAGGTAGCGGGATCGATGCCCGCATTCTCCAAGAAGCCTTTTGACCGGACTGCATACAGTGTGATTGCTTTTGAGGGAAAGAGGATGTCTGCAGATTATCAGATGAAGCAGTGATGTTCACATTGATCCAATCACTGAATGAATGACTATATTTGTTAGCAGGCAGTCTCTGTAATATATGATATTTACATTAGTGCTGGAACATATTTTTTCTTTCTTAAGCAATGTAAATGTTCGTGTACTAAAATCAAGCTTTATTCAAGGAAAAGTTTGACATTGCAACCTCATATAAACTCAAATGATAAAAACTGTTTGATGTTAGTCATCGCCTGACTTTCCCCTCAAGACGGTGAAACTAACAACTCTCAGATGTCTCAGACTCCATGCCTGTCTTTTTCCCACAGAGAGGGTTTGAGGAGATGTATAGACAAGTTTCAGGAAACCTGCCAAAAATACTACAACTGCGTGGGCAGAAAACGCCGCACTGAGTCACAGAGAAAAAGTAGAATGACTCCTTCACGCCCATAATGACACAGCTGAGCGAATTCCTGCGAAGCTCGGTGAGCAACGTTTTAATTAACATTTTATGTCAGTGTCACGATGGAGTAAACATGTGGCTTGAAACAATTCCATGACACACGCCGCTTTCATGTTTTGCCACTCTCGTCTAAAAATCTACATATAGGCTCAACCGTGTAAACCTCTGACAATGTTTCTTTATAGTTATGTGTTGATGTGTGATTGTAGGAACACCACAGGGATCTGATGCGTCTCTGTAAGCTTGTTTTACTTATAAGATCTTCACATGCTTCAAATAGGCCGACAACAAATATTGACTCTGGAGTCTGACCTCTTGTGAAATGAAAAGCAGTGATTTCCAATGTTGTTTCTTTAACCTTTTTATTCAGTGGATTTATGGTGTGTGTCTGTGTTTCTGGTTGCACTTTAATGTCCTTATCTATTATGCTGCTATTAAACTAAAATCAGTGCCAATTAGGAAATGGATATGGTCTGTAGCTGTGAGCAAACAGCGAGGCCATCAGAGACAGGAACACACAGAGTGCAGATATGACCACTTAGAGGACTGTGATTACTGTTTGCTCTCTGGAGTGTTTGAAAATTGGAAAGCCAGCTATGTCAAACACACACACATACACACCTCAGATTTGAGGAGTGCATTGTGGTGTGTGTTATTCTGTGTGACTGGACACTGTTACAGCAGAAACATAGACTTAGAAAGAACACACGTGGACTTGTTTTCGCCCAGTGATATATTTTTTTATTACATTTTGCTCATTTGACAAGCCTGCTCATGTTTTTGTTGACTCATCTAATCCTCTTCATTTTTGCAAAAAGCAGTCTTATAACATGCACTCGTCAATATGCAACAAGTCAGAATGGATTAAGGCTGCAAATCTGTAACATTAGCACAAAGGATAAAAATACATTAGAAAAAGCTTTTTCATTTCTTTTTGCTCCCTTCTCTCTAATTAATTTATAACGAAATTGCACTGAACCGTTCATAAATTTTTCATGAACAATATCCTCCTCCAGTGATGTATGATTGTCTCCCCCTGCTAATGAGGTGCAGATATTCAATTGGAAATTGGAGCTGCGCTTGTTTCATTTTGCAGATTTCACATGTTATTCCTGCTTCGCCTCTCAGACCCATGATTTGCTTGCTAGGGCTTGTAGGATCCAGAATGTGGGGCAGAACAGCAGGAAACATTGCGACGTAATACTACACAGCGACCTGCCGTTGTCCTCTTTAGCTCTTAAGTAATAATAATACAATTGGTTTCATGCCGTTGCTCGCTCTGCGGCTTTTTAACTGCATATGCATGCCAACATTACGAATTATGAAAATTATGAAACAAGCACACACGAGTGACGCAACTTCACACAAAGGAGCCTCCATCATCTTGGCTGTGCGTATGGAAAGTTACAGTATGGATTTAATACCAATAAGTCAGAGGAAAAAAAGTTGGCGCTCATCGCACTTCATCCCAGGAGGTTAGACATGGTTAGCCCACTAACAGGCAGGCTTGAACACGAAGGCTGCCCACAAGAGGAGGCAACTTCAGGACAGAACAAAAGCCCCTCCTCTCTTACCGTCATAAAATCCACTGCATTTCTTACCAGACTGTGATTTATGGAGTTCAATCACTAATCACTTTCTAGGACGCAGTGTTTTCTGAAAGCTTAGTGATTTGAGTGGCATGACGTCACAGGGATTTAGGGTAGCCAAGAAAGTTGGTCTCAAGGCCTTTTTCTCGAGACGGCCTGGACCACAAATCAAAAAAATCTGAATTAGGCTGTAAATGAGTCACCGGCAAATAAACTGCAGTGCACTTTCCAAAACCATAGTTATTGCTCGTTGCCCGCTCATTGGTTCTGTGGAGTGAAATGATTTATGGTCTGCTGGCTCACTCTCCCTCCTCCTCCACCTCTATTACTCTATCAGGAATTATGAAATCATGCGCCACTGTTCTTGACAACAAACCGTTCTTGCACCCACACAGAGGAGTTAACTTACGCGCTTTTACAAACCCACAGTTTTTCTAAAAAAAACTATCAAACACACAAAGACAATGTTTTAAGTAGTTTTAGGAAGCAGCACCTGCACGCACTTTCCAGCTGAAGGGGTGTCAGTTGTGAAATGATGTGAGTCATGGTCTCGACAAGGCTACGACCGAGGTGGCTTAAGCCAATCACTTACTCGCCCACACGCTGCCATGAAGGAAATGGATGTGATTGATGTCGGTGGTGGGAGCAGTAATTAAGACTGTTGATTAATCTCGGCCTGTTCCAGACAGAGTGAGTTGTGAGTGGGAGAGCAGACAGTTAGTGGTTTTCATTTGAAAACTTACAGTTTCCACTTCTTATAAAGTAATGCATTAAGTGATCGTAGTCTAAAGGCTGGCTCTCATTTTGTTGCCAATATTGATTTTGGTGCAATTTTTTTCTATTAAAAAACAAGCAGCTATGCAATGCAGCAATATTTGAACTCTACAGATATGGATCCATTGTTTATATTACATTGATGACTTTTACTACATTTCACTGGTAGTGAACTTGTTTCAGTCAAATAAGGATTTTTATTCTTGTTTGCAATCAAGTTTTTTCTGTGTTGGTGGTGGTATTACTATCTTTACTTGAATACAGGATTGAAATACTTATGTTACTGTTGTCCAGTCTTCTCCGGGTGTTCACAGCATCCCACACAAGGCGCTGTGGCTTAGTTGGTTAAAGCGCCTGTCTAGTAAACAGGAGATCCTGGGTTCGAATCCCAGCAGTGCCTTGTGACCTGAGTCCCCTGCTGGAGATCAATAAAGCTTTATCTTATCTTACCAGAGTTCGTAAAGTACCAAGGCTGCATTAGTATGAAATAGTAAGTAGCTCACTCCAAATAAGTAACTGATGATGTATCAACAAGGCTCTAAACTTAAAGTCCACTGTTGTCAGGGCTCACTGTGATTGTATTATATTGGAGATGTTGATGGCATATATCAAGCAAATACTGATCTCTGGTGACCTCTGGTGGAGGGTTTATTCCAGTAGCTTTGGATTAGTAACCCTTGAATACACCGCCATCACATGGGCACTGAGGAATTCAATTCAATTCAAAAAACTTTATTTATCCCCGGGAGACAATTCAAAGCATGCACAGCAGTAAAGCAAACAAAAGCAAACGAAAGTGAAGCAAACCAAAGCCACAAAAGCAAAAGCAAAACAGTGGCAGCTTTAAAAAAGGAACAGTGCAATAAATATTGTGAGTATAGTGCATGGTGGACCATAGTACAACTGGATTATGTGACCTGTTGTGTAATAGTGAAACTGAACTGGAAAAGCATTCATGCAGATAGACAGTGCACACAGTTTTATCATCATCCATTGGTGCATATCTACACCATCGCTCTGGTTTTTAATTTAATTAAAATACTCACATTATTGTCAAGCTAACAACCCCCTCATGTCTCTCCCTGTCTCTCCTCCAGGATGTGAAGATGCCACATTCTGTCACCTCCTTCCCTTCGGAAACTCTCATCTCGACAACCTTCTCTTGGGACTTCTCTACCAGCGAGCGCCCTACAGAGCCGTACACAGACGACAGCTTCATCCCCAGCGTTGGTAACATCAGCGCTGTCGGCGGGTTGGTCAACCTTCGCTGCACCTACAAGGAGGACTTCAAACGTATTTTACTCCCCGCTGTGTACACCCTTGTCTTCGTGCTCGGCCTTCCTCTCAACGCCGCCGTCATACTGAAGATATGGAGGACTCGGCCCAATCTGTCCAAAAACAACATCTACATGCTCAACTTGGCCATAGCCGACTTCCTGTACGTGATGTCGCTGCCCTTGCTCATCTACAACTACGGCAGTCATGACTACTGGCCCTTTGGGGAGTTCGCCTGCAAACTCGTCAGGTTTCAGTTCTACAGGTGAGATACTCAACTCACTATTGGCTAATTATGTCTGTATATAGTTGCATGGTAAAGTATTCCATAATTCCTGGACCTGATTAAAAGACTTGGTCTCAGTGCTTCAAATGATCTAAAGATAAACATGGAGGTGGTGTAAAAGGTCTCAAAGGTCTCGCTTTGCATCTTCAGATGATTGTATCAATCTGAGGCTAACAAGTTCTTCACTTCTTTCTTTCTCTGTTATCTCCACATATACACTGTTTCTAATCATGTGTGGCGATATTTCAGCAGAAGAAGTTGGTCAGCAACACTGCACACTGCAGCTTCATACCATTCAACTCAATAGTATTTTCCTTGTGTCAATTTCCTGTTCTAGCAATCTGCACGGCAGCATCCTCTTCCTCACCTGCATCAGCGTGCAGCGCTACGTGGGCATTTGCCATCCTTTCGCCATGTGGCACAAGCAAGGCGGACGCAGGATGGCATGGTGTATCTGCGGTGGGGTGTGGCTGGTGGTCGCCGCCCTGTGCGCACCCACCTTTCACTTCGCCGCGACAGGAATCCAGCGAAACCGCACGGTGTGTTACGATTTGAGCACGCCAAAGAATTCGGTGCACTATTACCCTTACGGCATGGCTCTGACCTGCCTCGGCTTCCTGCTGCCTTTCATCGGCGTGATGGTGTGCTACTGTCGGATGGCCCACATCCTCTGCCGCCCGGTGTCCTACCAGGGCGTCTCCATTGCCACCGGGGAGAAACGGGACAAGGCGGTGAGGATGATCATTGTGGTGGCGGCGGTGTTCTGCATAAGCTTCCTGCCGTTTCACCTCACCAAGACCATGTACCTGGTGGTGCGCGCTGTGCCCGGTACGCCCTGCCAGACAAAGAACTTGTTTTCCATCATCTATAAGAGCACCAGGCCGTTCGCCAGCATGAACAGCTTCCTGGACCCCATCCTGTTTTACTTCACCCAGCCTCGCTACCGCCAGAGCACCAGGAGGTTTATGCTCAGGGTCACCACCCTCAGGGACAAGGGCACCAGCGTGTGAGCTCTTTAACCTGTTTCCTTGTGTTTGTAAGCTGCAGTTCTTTGTGCTTGTACCTGCTTCTCCCCGTCACGACGAACTGTGCTTTCCCACGAGCGTCTAGAAGAGATTCAGTGTCACACACAGACTGAGAGATCCCTATAGCTAAAATGAAAATCCATATTCTCTGTACTGTACATGTAAATGCTGATTATACCGTCAGCAGACCCAGACATTCACATCCTGCCTTTATCTGTGAAATGTTTACTACCAGTCTCCACTGTGCACTGGGTAGTAAAGGAGAAACTTTATTTTGTAAATAAACTTTATTCATTTTTGTTTCACACTGTGAACTGCAGTATAATAGAAATAGTAGTTTAAAGTTATGGCAGTAAAGATGAAATATGGTTTTGAGGTATGTGTGAGCAAAGGAGAGATCAACACATCTATGTTTTGGGATAAAATCCACTATGGCACAAAGCCATGTAAAATGCATGAAGCACTTGTGGAAGTGAACCGGTGCTGGGTGAAACACACAAAGGACCAACAATAACACGGCAGGTGAAGTAAAAAGATTAGGAATGAAAAATTTCTATATGGAGCAATGACTCTTTGATATTAAGGTTTCATCATTTCAACATTATCTGAGTTTTAAGGCTTGTTGTTGCATGTTTCCACCACTAGGTGGTGTGTGCACCCCACTGCTGTAACGCCACTGCACTGAAATGCTGCTTTCGCTCTTTATAAAATGGTTTTGTTTCTAACATAGTATCCAGTAACGATTACATTTTAGTTACTACAATCAGTGATAAACTGAGGCCGAGAAAACTTAAATATCCAGCTCATACGACACTAAAATAGGCCGTCAGTTCATAGTTTTCCCCACATGCTCTTTAAATGACCCATATAAGCAAAGTAAACCTTATTTACAACTTTTTGCCAACATGAATACATCTTTATCAGGTGCATTCGATTTTGAAAGGGAAGGAAAAATGCAATAGATGGACTTTAGGTCTGGGTCTAAATTAAGGCTCAACGCTGTGGTTTTCCACTTCCTGTGAGTGTCTGAAGCCTTCTCATGAAATGATGATTCCTGTTCCAAGAAATTCCCTGTACTGGTTGAAGTTTGATAATAATAGGGAATAATGCCGTTTATGAACAGGAGTGCTCTGCTCTTCAACACTTACTCTAGAGTTCATGTGAATTGTTTGGTACTGTTTAGATAGCTTGAAGCAGATACAGTCTAAGTTTGTCTATAGAGTGGAGGGAAGTTTTAAACTTCCCTCTGGTATTTCTCATGGAGTTGTATGAACTGATTTACTGAATTTATGATTTGTTCTGTAATGTTCATGAAATGAACATAGATGCAGATTGTGTTGAAAGTAAGCGTACTGATGTGTAGCTGTTTGTTTTTACTGTATTTTGCTGTAGCCTAGTGTTAATGTGCATGTTTTCTTTCAGACACACACTGTAAAGAAAACGAATGGAATATATTTCATATACATAAATATAACTGCACAGGTCTTATTCCCTTAAGGCTCAGTAGATCTTATATGAAGATGACCTGATTTTGCAGTTATACAGATAATTGTGGCATTTAGCTGATACATACATTTAGCTCATTATAAAATGGGCCTCTGAGATGGTTAGTTTCATGCAGAATGTGCTCATCCATAACGTACATCAACCAAGTTCATGTGGTCCTCACTTGAAAATGTGATTATGAATTAAACTGAAATTACAAATGTAATCCTTAACTGAGCTTTCAAATGAATTTGCCAGCAGCCTTTGAATTTCTCTGAAGTGTAACTGTACCAGACAACCTTTAGGCAGCTTTACTACCTAAACTCTTGGTTTAAACTTGCAAATACAGTTTGAGTTTTGCACCCATGAGGGAAGAAATGTGCTTATCGGGTTTAATGTGAACAAGTAATTTTCATGTATTTCCAATGCAAGAAACATTTAGACCAAAAACAGAAGGTCAAGTGCTTTAAAACATTAGCAACCTTTTTATGTATGTGTCTCTGTACAGCATGTGTATCCAGTGATTTAGTATTATACTATATGCTCAACAAACAGGTTTTGTTTATGTGTCTGCTTGATGAAATGATTGTGATGTCTGATTTCTTTTATTTCCATTGAGATGTCCCTACACTGTGCCAACATATACGTGTCAATCAGTATTATTTAGAAGACTCTTATTTTTGTTAAATACTGTAACACAGAGTCGTATCAGGAGTAGAATTTTATTTTTGTTACACAGATAAAATTTTGTTGATGAAAAGCAACATTTTATAGTTTTTTTGTTGAAATATTTTGTCAAAATGTTTGTGAATCTAAAGCCATTAAAGTCATGAAACCACTCGTGAATGTCTTTACTTCATTCAGATCAAAATCATTTTCTAATGAATATATATTTTCCTTTCTTTTTAACAACGCATGAGCATTTACTCTCCCTGTCCTCTCAGTGTGGTTGGAGCAATGATGGGCTAATGTATTTGGTAAAGTGGCCGACAATGTCAAGCGGAAATTTGAGCAGATAACAGGCCTCAAAAGCAAAACAAGACTATTGGAATTAAATGTGAATCTCTATTGTGTCATCATTTTTTAACCATTAGCTTTTTGAACTGTATCTTATCATCTTGCCAATTTCCTGGAGGGAACCTCCCAAAGGGATTAATAAAGTACTCTGTCTGTCTGTCTACCTAAGAATATTATAGATAATTCCTGGAGTGCAAGCTGCAACTTTCCTGACACAAGTTCACTTTCAAATTTAGCACAACGCAATTTCAACTGGCAGAGTGAATGTGCCTCATACAGATTTCCTTGGAAATTTAAAATCCTCATCATCAAATGTGAATATGAGCTTCCAACCAAAATAAACATAAACTTTAATAAACAACGGTTGGAGAATATGCAGTGGAAACACCCAGTTCTTTATGGGTTATTTGGCCATGAAGCATTTCAAACTTATTAAAACTCCTAAAAATGATAACTCCTGCTTCAGTAATACAGAAATTGAGACAGATTTATTGAATGTAGTGAACTAACTTTAGGTGATTTCTCTTAAAGCTGAACATTATCTCTCATCAGTGACCTGGCGTTGAGCAGGTCAGACTGTAGGGGGCGCTCCTCCTCTCTGAGGGGCCTGCAACACAGAATTCCTGTGTGGAACAAAAGGACCTGTTAAGCAGACAGGCCACATGGGAAGCACCACAGAGGGGTTACTGTGCATGAGTGAAAACTTTTTTTCATTGTTTTTTTTCTCTCTCACCCCCCTGAAATGCTGGCACACTAATTCACCATCAGAAAACACTGTTGAATCTGAAGTTAGTAGTGTGGGGTTAAATCAAAGTTTGGCTTCCTCTGTGAGAAATATTTATGCTGCTACCTTTGAAATCAACATAGTGTTTGTAGTGGTTTGTTCATCTGGGTGTTTCTAACATGTTGCTCTCCAGTGTGCACTCCTCTGGCCCAGGCTCCTCACACTGCTGCTCTCTCTCTGTTTCGCAAGGGAAAGAGCTATAATTACATGCAGTTTGTCCACAGTATCTGGCCTCTGCTATCAAGAAAGAAAAAGCTTTTCCTCTCAATCCCCGAGGGGGCTATGACAGCCCCTATACCCCTATAGTCCCCGCCCACCCACCCCCCTTTCTGCCCTATCTCAGGCATTAACATGCAAAAAACAACATAAGTCACGGAAAAACCAAATCAGGCCAAAATAAGGGAAACTTGTTTGGGAATGATGCGCGTTAACCTGGACATGGGCTGAGGTTGAGAAGTACTATAAGGGGATGACAATAGAGAAGTTGTGTTTGTGAACAGGTTGGGAAAGTTTTTGGCCCAAAGAAAAGGTGCTTTTCCTCTTTGCACGGATGCAGGAATCGACAACATGTAAGTTTGGATAACAGGAGCGCACGACTTTTACGCACGGGATCATTTCTCATTTGAGGAACTTCCTTACATGCAGTTTGAAGCTTTGCCAACTATTTTTTAAAAAAGTGCTCGTTTTTTCATGTTTTGCATGCCTTCAGGCTGCAGGAGAGGGGGGAAATGAAGCACGGCTCCAAAAGCTGCTCGGATCTGTTCAACAGTTCAAAATGCGCCTGTGAAATCTAACAAAGAAAGACATGAACAATGGCAGAGAGAGAGAGGAAGAATGCGGCCGTGTATCGCAGCGTGTCTTTCAAAAAGCTGGGCTCCTGGAGCGCCAACAGGACTGAGGAGCAGCAGCACAAATCAGAGGCTTTGCAAGCAGCTGGCGTCGCCCTCCACCCGGAGCCCGGCGGAGCGGAGCAGCCTGCGGCGACGCGGAAAGTCGCTGCGTCAAGAAAAGTTTCCAAAATCTGCGCCACCGCCGCCAGCGCCGGCCTCCTGACCGCAGACCCGAAGAGAGCCTCCTCCACTCCTCTCTCCTCCATTTCTCCATCCATCCGCCAGCTCACACAGAAGTTCAGCAGCAGCGACTCCGCCGGGACGCGCGGAGCTTCACCGGGAGAAGGCGCAGCGGCGACGCGGGGGAGCAGCACTCTTCCCCGGGCGAGGGGCTCCAGGAGAGACGCCTCTCCTCCCTCTCGTGTGTCCTTTCACGAGGACAGCTGTGAGGGATATTTCCAGGATAGTGACACAGCTCCTGCGGAGTCTCTCACAGACAACAAGCCGCACAAGTTTCACTCCGGCACAGACTCTGTTTCAGGATCGGACTCAGACAAGAAAAGCGAGAAGCGGATTTTTACGCGTTTATCCACCGACTCCAACTCCGGTAAGAGAGATTATTCACAGATCAATGCATGTGCCTGTGATCCCAGAAAGACTGTGACTGCAGATGAGGAAGAGGATGGTAGCAGCAGAGGGCTTCCTCCACCCTGTAAGTCTCACAGAAGTTATCTGTCCACACACCACAGTGACAAGTGGCCTAGTGTCACCAAGATTAGACAGATCTTTGATGAGAGGCAGAGCAAAGCTACTCAGCAGCACAAGACTGACACTTGTGAGAATCTGAAAGCAGGCGGCAGGGGCCATCTGCAGGAGCTGGGCCCCGGAGAGAGTGCTCCTCTCCTGGATACAAGTGACAAACTCTCCCCCTGCAGCTCTGCCACTGGAGCCAGTGGCCTGTCTTTTCATGGCAAAGGCACAGTGAGAGAAAGTGCTGCTAAAGAGACTCTTTGTTACGGTATGGACTTTTATTCTAAAGCTGACCACCAGCACTACTCGAATGACAAGGAGGCAGACATAGAGACACTTGGTTCTAATAACAACAAAGCGTCTGGCAGAAGTACTTTTCAAAGCAGCAGCAGTAGCAGTCGCAGTTGCACTGGGGGAAATCGCTACCAAAGGATTAACCCATCTCCATGCAGATCCCACAGCCCCAGCGCCGAGGCAGAGGCCGCCCGTAAGACCCCCGGGACGACAGGGTTGACATCTGACCCCGGCCCTCACCTTCAACCCCCTGCTGCTTCGTCTTTGAGTCGATCTGAGAGCTTAGACACCTCCTCCTGCTCCTCCTCTCTTCAGCAGCCGACAGCGAGGGAGAGAAGGGATAGACAGGGGGTCGGGCTGCCCAGGGATAGTTTACATTCCTCACATAGCTCCTCTAGAGCGCCAGCCCCCACCTCCTCCTCCCCCCACTCTGCTCCAGCTCCAGATAAAGCCATTACCTCCTCCTCCTCTACTGTAGCTCCCTCCGCTGAGCTAAGAGCCCCGGCAAAAGTTGCCTCTCCCCTCAGCTCCCGCTGGAGGCTTAGCTCTGGCGACGAAGAGGAGGAGCACGCTAGGAGAAAAAGAGGAGGTGGTTGGAGCGTTCCTTCCGGCCCTGCTCCTTCTATCTCCTGCAGAGTAGGAGAAAGGGGCACCACAGAGAGAGGAGGCAGCTATTTATCCCGCAGTAAAAATGGCTGGTGGGGTGCTAAGGGCATTGGCAGGTCTTCTGGCAGTGAGGAGGACAGCCCTGGTTCTTTAGGCCCCCACAGTCGAGAGGTAGTGCGCCGCCGCTCGCTGAGAAAGAAGAAGAAGGTCAGTGGAGCTGCTCTAGCTACGGGCCGTGATGATTATGACGATCATGATGGCGAATCAGAAGACAGCGACAGTGACACGGCCTTGACAATGGAGCACTTAGAGCGGCACCACCAGCAAAACACAGGAGGAGAATTTGTGGGAACAGCATCTCGAAGCCAATCTGCAAGAGAGCCCAGCAGTCAGAGTAACAGAGCCAGGGTGCAGCAATGGGAGCGCATCTCCTCACCTGTGACATCCACGGCACTTCCTGGTGTATCACGGGTGTCAAAGGTCAACATCCCCCCATTTGTTTCCAGTCCCTGTGGCTCACGTTGCAGCAGCCGATACTCCAGCACTGAGACGTTGAAGGAGGAGGACCAGGCCGGCTGCACCAACCGTGCAGCAAATATCAGAACTGCATCCTCGTCCATGCTGAGTAAAACTTACCATGGCAATTTCACCATGTACCGCTCCCCAAGCTTTGGCCATGGGGATAACTTCTCCCGCACCCCTTTGCGGGTGCGCCCCAAGATTGTGCCTACAGTCGCCCCCTTACCTAGTGCACTTCCCAGAGAAGGTGGGGCACCTGCAGGGGTTAGGGGTGGTGAGGCCATGATGAGGAGGACAGCAGGTGGGGATGGGGTAGATGATAATGATAAAAACCGCATATCCATGTCCAACCCTGATATCACCTCAGAAACGATGTCACTCTTAAGCTTTCTGAAATCTGACCTGTCAGAGCTCAAGGTGCGAAAAACAAGTAGAGACAAATCCGGGCTTGTGGAGGGGTCATCAGTGTACAGGATGGGCTCACGGACTCATGCCGGGACCCTGTTACCTTCTGGTCGTCGCCCGTCACTGAAAGACCTGACGGCCACCCTGCGGCGTGCAAAGTCCTTCACGTATTCAGACAAAGCCACAACAGGCGTGAGGTGTTACTTGACAGGCGGCACCACGAAGAGGAGCTCCTCTGAGCAGCAGCTTGACTTAGATGGAGAGAGGGATGGAGGGAGGGTGTTGGTGTCAGATAGGGAAGTAGAAAGTGATGGGGGTGATTTTAGGGTCGGGAGAGGACAAAGAATGAGGGATTATGGATTTGATGATGATGATGATGACGAAGAAGTGATACCTCCACTGCAGGAGAGATACGTGCAGGAAGCCAGGCAGGTCATTCGAGACATCTGCCAGATGAGCACAAGAGAAGAAGACGATAACGACGCAGATGTCAGGGGAACTGACGATGATTTGGAGGATGAGTGTTTCCAGGTCAAGAAAATGAATGAGGGAGAGAGGGAGAGTGCAGGAGTGAGCGTTAAGGACGAGGCGAGGGCAGATCAAGAGGCTGAGTTTAAGAACACAAAAGACAGGGATAAACATGAGAGGGAGAGAGAGAACAGGGAGAGGGAGAAGAGCGAGAGGGATGGACAAAGTATGCAGCTGGAGAAGCTTAACAGCAGGGGAACAGACTACAGGGAGAAGACGAAGAGACAGAGCAGAGAGGCGGAGAGAGCCTTGCTGAAGGGCGACTCGGAGGAAAGCATGTTCTGTGACCGCTCTGTGGATGAACTCTCAGGCCACGAGTCTAGTTTAACAGATGAGGGGATTGTAACAGAGCCGGAGACGGGCCCCGGTGACCCCTCTGAGAGGTCGTTCCTGGGGTCAGCAGGGGTTAATTTAGGGTCACGTATTGCTAGGGATGTGCTAGGACAGCCTGTCACCGTATGGAAGCAGTCGGCTCTCCATGAGGCGAAAGGGTTTAAGCCGGAGAGAGAAGAGACGACGGAGAACAGCGTGAATTGCACAAACCGTCTGAATGAAGTCAGCGTGCCTCCCTCCTTGCCTCTTCCTCCTCGTATGGCTGAGAGTGACAGTATCATCATGGAGCTGAGTGGCACCGCTGGTAACAACAATGTCAACACTACCGGTGAGGAGATCAGCACCGGCAGCGCTATGTTGCAGAGGTCAGCAGTCACCGCAGGAGGAGGAGGAGCAGGACTCGAAGCCCCCGCGACCCCGAGCGCTCTCCGTCGAAGGCGCAAGTTCTCCCCCTCTGGTAATAACAACACGGGCTCTGATTCCAGCAATGGCAGTAATGCAGAGTCAACAATGGCAGCTGTTGGAAATGGGGAGTCCACAGTTTACCGCTCTCTCAGTGACCCCATGCCTCAGCGGCGCTGTTCTGTGGCAGAAGAAGGAAATAACAACTTTTCCTCTGTAGACAGCAACCTGTTAGGATCTCTGTCTGTCAAAGGAGGAGGGGGAGGTGCAGCAGATGCCTCTGCTGTGGCCACCTTGTCAGAATACAAGGGCAGTGTGGCCAGTGACTTGTCGGTGTACAGTGATGGTGGGCTCCGTGATGATGCCATTCAGGACTACAGCGGGGTGATCCGGAGCATCGTAGCTGAGCCAGGTGCAATGGACAGACTGATGACAGACGACCATGGCAATGGCAAAGCTCCCAAGAAGAAGTCATTCAGTGACCCCAGTCGCCGTAGCGATGCCCCTTTGCTCTCCCAGAATGACCCTCAGTTCAAAGGTCAGACTGGAAGCACTCAACCAATCAGTGAACTGGATCAACCCGGCCAGATCCCACCTTCCAGCAGTGAGCCAATCCTGAGCGAGCAGAGAGAAGAGCTGTGGCAGCCAGAAGTTAAGCCTAAACACTCGTTGCCCACACAGTTGGATCACCATGCCAACAGCGGTAATAAGATCAAGAAGGTTCGTTCCCAGTCCGAACGCACTCCCCACTCTGATAACCGTGAAAATGAAGATGATGATGCAATAGACCAAAGTGGAGACGAGAGTGAGGTGCAGAAGTTTAACTTTGACCTCAAGCTAGCTGGAGTTCTGTCCCCCAGAATGGCTCGTCGGCCCTGCAGAAAGCGTCCAAACAGACTGGCTCAGTTCTTCCCTCACGAGGACCCATTCGAGCCCCCAGATCTGGGCTCAGAGGGGCAGGAGGATCACAGGGACCAAACCAACCTCATCCCTCCTCTTCCCCCTCCTTCACTGCAATCCAAACCCAAAACCAGAGCGAAGCATGTCCGCCATGCCAGCGAACCTGCCACCTTCATCCCCATCTCCCCACCTCCACACCTCCAGCCACTGAAGGAAGCCGATTGCCTCGCTGTCCGACCCACCGCAGAGCCTTCAACTGTCAGTAAGCCTCCAGGAGAGGAGGCTCCATCTCTGGAGGATGTGACCCAGAAATATATTCTGGAACTGAGCACTACTGAGGGCCCGGGGCCTCTTCCGGCAGCCAGGGATGGAGCTTCAGTGTCGACTTCAGAGGGGCCCGGCGAGACCAGCGCAAGTGGAATTACAGAAGCTGGACCACAGAAGAAGAGCACAGAGGACACTGCGTCCACGGCTGCTCCACAGAAGACCAAGCCCAGAGTGGTGAGTCCACATTTTTACCATTTTCAATGCCATGTTTGAGTGTGTGTGCAAGGCTTGTATGTTCAGTGCTCTCTTGTTGCATGGTGTTTTTGAGGTCATGTCATGTATGGTTTTAGATTTGGTTTGCCTAGTGAATGAGGAAGGGAGTGTAAGTGAGCCTTTTTCTAATATAGTTAAACTAGATGTTTAATAATGGAAGATGAATGAGGTAATACCAGTTAAAACAACCCATAAAGTTGTCTTATACAGTTTGCTTGTTGCTTGTGGTCTCGTAGCTAAGATGCATATGCGCCTGTGTTTTTATGAAGGGCTGTGAATCAGGACTCATATGGTTAATTTCAGAGTGCATTTGGGAGCAGTGCTACAATACAGAAGCCATTAAAGGCTGAGCAGTGTTTAACAAACATCAGAGGATGTTATTCGTTCGATTAAACAAATCTCAGACAAAGGGCATTAAGGAGTACACCAGGGCCCCGCTGAGTGTGTGTGTCTGTTTTCATTTATTTGTTTCATCCAGTATTGATTGTCTCCGTGCCAGAATTACAGAGTCAGGCAGAGGGGATATAACAAACAGTTCACCCAAACACAGATTGGGTGTGTGATGTCTGCGATGCTGCATTTACTCAGTGGTGTCTAAACACTGGGAGACTTCTGGCTTGCTGTATCAAAGCAGTATGAAGGTTAACTGATAGGGCTGTGACCACACTATCAATATCATGATAATTATACAGAATACACTCATATCTCATAAAACCACCGCTGGGCAGAATAAGCATCATATGATAAAATTACAGTACCTAAATGTGTGTAAAAACCTAAATACATGCTAAAACCTAAACACACATATAAATGTTCATTCTCTCTTTTGTAAGGTTTTTTGACAGTAGCCACTCATGAGGTAACTAAATGTGTCTCCTCTTATGTCATTCATTGCTATACACCTTTACTCACAACACACCTCCTCGTGCACACTAACACAGCGTCTCTCCTGGAGGCCTGAATTCAAAGTTATTATACAGCGCTGGGTGTGACTGTGAGTAGGTGTGCAGAAGGTGAAAACAGCACAGGGATTAGCATCCTGTCTGAGCTCAGGACAGACAGTTGGAGACACAACATCCCCGGGCTTTGCTTTTATTACGTCATGACTGCTTTTTTTTTATTGCAGTTGCTATTTTGCAGCCCTGGTCTTTATCCCTCTCTGGTAGGGAGGCCAAATGTGTGTGGTTCAGCAATCAGCCACTTTCTCTCCCTTCTCTGCTTTGATTAACATTATTTACTGTACATCTATTACTTCTGTCTTCATTAGTTGTTGATTGTTTTATTTCCTTGCCCATTGTCCTCACTTGTTGCCATAGTGACATTAGCAGTCATGGGCAAGTGACCTCAGTAGGCAGGAAATGGGTTTAGGGAAATAGGAAGTTGTTGTGGTTACTGAAGTGTTTGATGATGTCCAGCGCTGCCGGCCGGCGTGTGTGCGTACGCGCACTCCATTGTGTCGAGTGTGTGTGCACATTTGCCACTTGCCAGCATGTGTGTATTTCTTCTTCTTTCTGTGAATGTGTGTGCATATTGTTAGTCTGGAATATATCAATGGCTTGCTCGGACGTTGGCAGCCCAGAGTTTTGCCAACACGCTGTGTTTAGAGTGCTGCCACACAGCTCTGGTGCACAAGGGCAGCGTGCAGGATTTGGAGTGAATGTAAGAGCGAGTGTGCCAAAGTAACACAGAACGCAGGCAAGTCCTGAGAAAGTAAGGCAGGAAGAAAGAAGGTGAGAGAGGGAGAGAAGAAAAGAGCTTTTTCCTTTTCTGGAGACCTTATCGTGGCTCGTTTCACCGACAGCACAGTGCCTGCTTTCATCAAAATCTCTTATTAATGTCATCTCTATCAAGGTTTCTCATTCACTTTTCTCCATCTTCTTTGTTATTAGTCCATATATTTCAAAGTCTATAGTGTGATGTCTGAAACGCTATATCAGCTTTTTACATTTTCACCCCATCTCAGTTGGCCTTTTCATACACTAATTCTCCAGCATTCCTCCTCGTGTTATCTTATTCTTCCCTCCGCCGTCTCCCTCCATGTCTCTGGAACATTGCAGCGAAGTGAGGTCATAACGTTTGTCTCGGTGTGAGGCAGGCTGCCGACCCAAATGTCAGGTAAGAGAGGGAAAGAAAGGCAGAGACAAAAAAAGAAGAGAGTTGGAAGGAAACACTTGCTGGCTAAAAAAAAAAAAAAAAAAGTTACAGGATGAAAATAGAACTGAGAGAGAGCTGAAGAATGAAACAGCGACGGAGGGAGGGGGAGAGTGAATTGGAGGAGATGGTAGAAAAAGGCTGGTTTTTAGTTGAGAGGTGGTTTGTATGTGCAAAATCTTCATATCTGTCTTGATGATTTAGAACAAAGTATTCAAAATCACAAACATCACACATTTTGACTCATGTTCAACTATAACTTTTAAAGTGTTTTGAGCCTCAAACTGGGACACTGGCTCTGATGTAAGGCATCTTTATGTAAGAATTTAGCTTAAACATTATCATGTGTGGTTACATAAAATATCATTTTCACCCTGACTAGAACAAGAAGTACAGGCTCCATTCGTCCTTTCATGCACTTTTCCTCAAGCTGTCCACTGAACGTGTTAAACAGGTAACCACAGCCTGTCCACTCTGTGTTTAATGAGCATTTCTCTGACATCCTTCACAGCAGCCCAACAGACATGTTCAAACAAATAATGATTTAATAATGATAATAATGATTCCTCTTGAATAAGTGTGTGTGTGTGTGTGTGTGTGTGTGTGTGTGTGTGTGTGTGTGTGTTTCCTGTACCGTTCGAGTCATTTTCACTTTAGCAGGCAGCAGGAATGTGGCCCATCTTTCCTTCTCCACTTGTTGCATAACAGTCTTCGACTTCCCAAAAGAGCTGAAGACTCCCATGTGTGTCATGCATTAGTGAACATATTTTAATGTGGTACATTTTGATACTGGTACACTATACACTACTTACTTTGCTGCAACTGTAGCTGCTCCAACAAAAGAATTTCACAGTTTGGGACAAATAAAGCCCATCCATCTATCCATCTATAGAAATATGAAATGTTTTTTTCTCTAAATGCATACACTTTATGTTAGAAGAATAAACCACATTTCTCAAATGCATCAGTGTAATTTGGCTTTAATACAAGCAGCCATGCAAGAACCAACTACTTAAAATCAGCTGCATTCCCATTTACATCAGGATGTATATGTGATAAAGAAGAGGAGACAAGACTGAGAATCTGGCCAATCATTCAATACCAACTTTTGATCCTCGCTGCAGACACATTTCAGTCTGTACTCAAAAGGATACTGGCCCATTGTAATGTGTGTCTGTATGTGCTTCTTGCATATCCTTGAAAGTCCTTGTGTCACCTTTCATCCTTTTGATGAGGCCGGCGCAGGTTTTTAAGAGGATGCTAGCGGGAGAGCGAATGGGAGAAAGAGCGAGGGGAAGTAGAAATCCAGAGAGAAGGAATGAAGGCGGAAAGATTGGTTTGTGCTCAGCTCCTGCATGGATTAGGTCTAAAAGCACAGTGTTTATAGCTTCAGATTTATGACTGACTTTGTTTTATCAGGCCACCCACATGGAATCAAGTACTTTCCCTCTGCCCAGTCTTTTTTCTTTCACTCCCCTGTTGCTGGAGGAACAGTGAAGGTAGAGTAGCATAGATATTAGATCATTTAGCTGCTTTGCTCCATGTTTGTAGGTTTAATTTGAAATGATTATAGAGAGGCTTAAACAGGCCTATTGCATTTTTAGAATGTGGATGTTCTTGGGCACAATCAACTTAATTAATGTTTTATCTAACATTTTATAGGGAGCACGTGAGAGGTGGATGCAATTTAAAGTGAGCGATCACTGTAAAAGTTTGGTTGTTTTTAAGGGTCAGTGAATGCACCACAGCATCAAAGCTGCTTTAGTGGACTTTGCTAAATCACAATATTGAAAGACGTTTGGCCTCTGACCATACCTCAATCATGGATGCCACAGCAGGGTGTTTCCATTAGCTGTCATGATGATTTGGGCTTGCACAAAGGGGCAATCTACTTAACAGTTTGAGCACATTGATATCAGTGCAGCCACTGTTTTGGGCCATTCGTGGCAGTGATTGCACAATGATGTGAGTGGGTTGTGTTACAAAATGTACCATCAAACCTTTTGATTTTGTGATCAATAGAGAGGAAGGAGCTTATCCACTAAGCAACTCGCTCCTTTGAAAGCGTTCTTAAAAGCAAAAGTTAAAGGACACATGAGACAGACAGATAAAGGATATAGTGTGGGTGCTAGGGGTCCTTTTTTAACACCCAAAGGTCAACCCAGGTTTGGTGAAGGATGCTGAGCGAGGTAAAGGTGAATGAGACATGAAAGGACGAGGATGCTGTTTGTTCTGGTTGAAGGTCTCCGCGGCTCAGCAGATGAGAAGGACGAGGTGGGATGAATCAGAAGATTGAAAAGGTCGCACAGCAGATATCTCAGAAACACGCAGGCAGCCTCCGATGGCAGACATTTTTATTTTGCCAGTGCATGTAGAAAACGGCACCTTAAAGCTCTTTACTGGGATTGTTGTGTGATTCTGCTTAATAATTCTGAAGGCATCAATCTTACTGGTTGAGTAAATTGAATATTAGAAGTATTTCACTTAAGGGACAAAAACGCAACTTTAGATCTGAACTGGCTCCTTAATGTTTGCTATGGTTTCTGTTCCTATGTGGTTATGGTCCCAAGAGAACCTCTGGAGCGAGAACGTCCCCTACCTCCAGCCGTCTTGTCCTCTACTCCTCCTGTCTCTCTCTCTCTCATCCAGCCTGCTGTATTGCTTTTGGGACAGGCGCAACAATAATGTTTTGTGTTCCTCTGAGTGTGGGGTGATTTAAGAGGCCAATTTTAGAGATGCTGAA
Source organism: Centropyge bicolor (assembly GCA_037975185.1). Classification (NCBI taxonomy): domain Eukaryota; kingdom Metazoa; phylum Chordata; class Actinopteri; family Pomacanthidae; genus Centropyge; species Centropyge bicolor. The sequence goes on from JBBMOC010000047.1 coordinate 1,824,470, forward strand.
GCAATTTTTATAGATTACTAGCCGTAGATAACTGTGTGTACATAAGCTTGTTTGTGGTTCACATTTGTGCAGCCAGTGGAAATCAAAAGCTCCCAAGCTGAGGAAGAATCCAGTGTATTGTTTCCTGCAAACACAATCTTCTCTCTCTGCCTGTCCATCACTATTTCCTTTACCTCTTGTAGAAGTATGGTAAATACTGCAGCAGCCATTTAGCTTAGCTTAGCATAAATACTGACAACAGAGGGAAACTGCTAGCCTGGCTCTGATCGAAGGTCAGCCTACCAGCACCTCTAAAGCTTACTGACAAATACATTATGTCTTCTTGCTCTAAAAACTGAAACTTGAAAACAAAACATGATAATACAGGTTCAGTAACCCCATGTAGTCTTCTGGTTTCATGGCAGCTGCTCCTAATTAAGAAACAGTCTGGAACATAAACCCCTGTAAGTCAGCAAAATTTATTTGTACACATTTTTTTTTTGTTAGAATTAAAGTAATGAGAAATAACATGTTCATTCTTGAGCTTTAGAGCTTTTGGTAGATGAACAAAGCAAATTAGCACATTTCCCCAAATTGTTGAACTGTTCCTTTAAATGCTTCAGCCTCGTTTCCTCCTGTTTAAACAGGATTGATCTACACTAGACATGCAGACCGCATTTGGACTGTACTATAATAGATAACAAGCAACAAAGGTAATTTAGGTTAAATTAAAGGTTTTTCGAAGGGGCTTGTGAGCAATTTAAAAAAAATGCATGTAAACTCAACTGACATTTGTGCCACTGCAAACACAACATGAGGCTCCATCTGGTTTCTCACAGTGGGGGAAAAAACTGTGGGAAAACAGCTCTGGACGTCCTTGGCCTTGGTTGATGACAGTTGTAATATGCTTTGAAAATCTTTAACTTTCCCTTTTAAGGATAGTCGCTGGATATTTTTTTTTTTAACTCGCTCAAGCTTGCCAGTGGAAAGTCATGACAGTTTAAATCTGTGAACTATTGAGATTCTCCTTCTATGTTTTCTCTCTTTGTTGTCCTCGCCTCTCGTCCCAGTCGCTCTCCTCCTGACTGTCTCGAGCTCGCTCAGTCTGCGCGGATCCACCCAGTGTAATTACAGAGCACTTTGCTTATGTAAGGAAAGCCTCCTCTGAAACAGCACTTTCTAGCAGAGCTGCTATTTCAGCTTTTTTTTGTGTGCACAGGCACATTTCTACATACTAAAGTGTGTGTTTGTGAGCATATGTGTTTGCGAGTGACGTAAATAGCAGATAATGAAAAACGGTTTCACCTGGTTCTTACTTTGCTTTAAAAATGGGGTCATCTGTTAAAGACTGTTTGTGTGTGTGTGTGTGTGTGTGCGTACTGGGGATATATAGTATCACCGGCAAGGTTTCTCTCACTCGTGTTAGTCCTCGCTGTAGTTTCCAGTTTGACTCATGCATCTGCAGTCCACGTGGCCACTAACACGTCTAATGTGAGAATCCCAGTTTTCAGTTTGTTGATGATTCACCTTATGCAGAGCTGCTCTGCTGGCCGTTATGTCTTAAATGGAATCGCCTACGTTACATCTGGTGTTAATTGATCTCTTCAAAAAAACGTCAAGAAAATGGAAAAAAAATGCCACAAAATAATTTAAATGTCACAAAAAAATCATTTCCAGATAGGTAAAAGAAGCCGAGATGCAGGAACTCTCAGGTCATGTGAGTACAGCTGCACACACAGTTTAGGTCCATTAGTTTTCCCCGTCAGCATTTCAGGTTAATAGTCTGTTGGGTGCCAGACTACTATGTTTGTGCAAGGTAAAGAGAAAAGTTAGAAATTGCAATTAACTTAATGTCACTCTACACTGCAGCTTCCAGGCAGAGGCTCAAAGTCTCTAATGTTTTCTTTAGTCTACCTTACACAGTCACTGCTGGACAACACGGCATAGTGCTCTGATCCCACACCCTAAACCCAATATGAATAACTTATTTGTTGATTATTTGTTCAGCCAATTTAATTATCCATCCTAAATACAACAACTTGGATAAAGGCCTAATCATTGGCTCGAGCTTTTCTGTGTTTTAAATAACAGCAAACTTTTGGATTTTGGAATGTAATTTCAAGTTTTCACCTTGGGTTATGGGAACTTTTTCCCCCCTAAATATCCCACAGCTGATACATGTAAAAATGTAGTTATATGACCCAATACCTGCCAGCGATGGTGCAAATTTATGATATTTCACATGTCTGAAAACAATTGAACGTTGGTTGTATTGTGAATAGCGAATGTGTGAATGAGCAGCCAAACCTTTGCAGACCACTCAGTCCAGTATCTGATCTTTATCACCTAGGGACAATTCATAAAAGCTCACGATGTCGCCCAGTTACTGTCCGACATACTCTGCTGTACGTGTTGTCGTCACCCAGGGAATTCATTCAAATCGGCATTCAAACATTTGGAAAAGCTTGTGATGAAAAAGAAACAAACACTCTATTGAAAGTCCATAGCTGTTGAGTTTTTGAGAACCAAAGCGGAAGAATTTATCAAATAGTACCATTCAAGTGTCTTAACACTGTCACAGTCAAAAAGCATAGATTACATTATAATGCATTATGCTAGTATGGGTTTGTGTATGTGCATATCTCTCTGTGACTGATTGTCCCAGATGTGTTGCCTTCGTCATTCACACAATGGTACAACTGTGTCAACTGTGCAACGTGTAGCATAGCATAGTTTACAGCGTGGTCGGACACACACACACACACACACACACACACACACACACACACACACACACACACACACACTCCTGTACAGGGTCTAGGCCTCGGTCTAACTGTGGGTTGATTGGGCCGATCAGTCCTATTCTCTCACTCGTCTTCTGTCATCCAGAGAAACATGACAGCAGAAAGTCTCTGCTCCTTCCTCCCTTCTCTGTCTCTGTCCTCGTCTTCCTCTCACCCTCTCCTCTCTCTGTCTTATGGCATCTGTCCGCCGGTTCGGGTCATGCTCTAGCTGCCAGTTGAGAAATTTGCGTCAAAATGGAAACGGGAGAAGCTGGAAGTGTCGGAGCGTTGTCCCCGAGTGGCTGCTGGGATCTCGGATTAAGGCGCAGGGAGAGGAGGAGGAGGATGGTTGGAAAAGAGAGAGGAGAGGAACAGCTGAGGCCAAGGTGGCCCCACAGGCAGGTGGTGTTAGTCCTCTGTGTGTTTTTTAATTTTTTCTTGGTCTTGTGTTGAAGTAGTGTAGTAGTGGTAATTTTCTGAAGTTAAACATGTTTCATTGTATGTGTATGTACAGCATGTGTGTGTGTGTGTGTGTGTGTGTGTGTGTGTGTGTGTGTGTGTGTGTGTGTGTGTGTGTGTGTGGCTGCTGAATCAGAGGTTAGATGAGTCTTGTAATGTTTATCTCTGGGCTGTTGTCATCACATTAACTCATCAGTGACGTCAGCCCCATCATGTGGATTTCATCATTGTACACCCTCCAAGTTGTCATTACATCATCATCATCCACAGCACGTGGGTGACATCACTGTAACATACTGTCCTCGTGGCTCAGATTGTGTCTAACTAAGGGAATGTAGTCTCATGGGTTTTGACTTTGGAGAAGCAGAGGACCAAATGAAATCAGTTACAAATCATTGGGAAAAAATTCATATAGTGACTTGGTTTGACCTCCGCAGAGTCTGGATTTGACATGAGATGACTGGAGATGTTTCAGTGCTATTTCTTGTAGCTTTAATCTACAAAACTGTTTTTAGAGTCAGACTAATGATACCTGACATAAATTGATGCCATTTTCTGACTCTGCAACATGGATTGATATAGTAAGATAGTGATTAAATAGCGATTCCACCTCGTATCTAGGGATGGTCGTTGAAAATGTCTGTGGTCCAGAGAAGTCAATATTAGCAGTAGCAGTAAGAGCAGTACTCTACAGGTCACAGTATACTGCCTTAACTTGTATGTTCTTGGAGGCACAATAGATGTTTGGAGATCAAAGTGATGTGACACATGCTTCGATCACTGCACAGGCTTTTTGGTCGGACTTGTGAGGATACTTGTAAAACTTTGTTCACTCCTCCCCTCTACACCTCACCTCTCATTTATTGGTCAGCAAAGATGCATGCCGTACACTTTTCACATGCATCCTTTTACTGCATATTTCCATTGTATGTCTTTGTTCCCACTGCCTGTCATGGGAGGTCTTATTTCTTGGGCTCTTCTCCAAAGACTAAGAAAATTGAGTTGAGAATGTTTGCAATATTAAAACACTGATACACATACAACACGTGCTTTGCCTGATCTCCACATTATGCCACTCTGCCATTGAAAACATTTGGATCTATGATTTGCTTATTCCCATAAATATAGTGTAAATATCCAAGGCACTCATTCTAATTATTAACCTTTATATGTCTTGTGTGCATGAAGCAGAGATGATCAATGCTGAGACTATTTTTAGACTTCACTGGTAGGTTTTTTTTAAATTCCTAGAATTCTAAAAGAGTGACCCATTTCCTGCCCCTTCCCCCCTCACAGGTGAGAGCTGAGAAGCCCGATCTCTGTGGCCACTGCCAACCTTTGTACTTAAGCAAAACATTTTGTCCCAAGATGAGTTTTCACAAAACTGTGAGTCAGACTGAAAATATGTTGACCTTACCTCAGCCGAGAAAACTTGGGAC